>PVKE010005664.1:0-58017 GCA_004027555.1 Craseonycteris thonglongyai
TGGAGATAGATGAGACCAGCCATATGGCAAGTGACTCAAGCAGCACCAATAGCAAAATTGCAAGTGATCACTTCCTCTGCTGCTCTGAGCTTGCAGCAGAGAGCAAGGTCACTTCTGCGAGTCCTTAGCTACTGCTGCCCTGGTCTTCCGAATTCCCTTCCTGCTCCACCCACACACCGTGTCTCTCTCTCAGAACCTCAGAGCTCCATGCCTCTGAAACAGGAAAACGCTGTGTGAGCCATCCAAGGTTCTTGGTCTTGCGTACTCGAAGAATGAGGACGCGGACGCCACAAGAAAGGTTAAGCAGAAGTTTATTGGAAAGGAGGAAAGCTCTCAAAATGAGAGGGGACACCCCAAAGTGGAATGCCCGCTGAAAAAAGTAAGCTACTCGTTGTATCTTGCGAAGGAGGACAGGGTGCAGGCCTTTGTCTTATTATTTTTTTAGTATCAGGAGCCTTTCTCTCAAAGTTATATTTACATTCCTTAGAGATGGGTCAGAAGCCCAAGGCTTACATTTGCATTTCTTAGGTATGGGTGTCATGGCTACTGAGGCCTTCCTAACTTGAGTTTTGCTAGTTATCTTACTATCCTGTCTCACTTCTTCTCTCAAATCAGCCAGTCTGATGGTCCCCTCATCCCAGGAGGAAAGACACCTTTCCTACCCTGCACTCCTCATTCTGCCCCTTGGCCGGTACCCTCCACTAAAGGAAATGTGCCCTGACCTGTCCAGCCAGGGCCAGGATGATTCATGAGGGGGCAGGACAGCTCGGAGTGGCAGAATCCGTTCAGCAAGCATATGAGGCTTACACTACTGCTAAACTTGGCCCTTGGGTTTTAGGAGTGGCTCTTCTGCCTCTAGTGTGCTGAGAGACGCTGGTTTAAATAACCTACCATAGGAAGAGCTACTTCCAAGTCTGGGGCAAAGAGGAACATGCTTATCAAGTTAAAATGTCTTGAGCATTTTTTAAGTGCCAGCACCCTCCTAAATGATTGACAAGCGCCATCAATTTTAATTCTCCCATCATCACTATTCCGATTCCCATTTTATAGGGGAGGGAACCAAAACACAGAGAGGTTAAGAAACTTGTCCAAGGTCACATCCTGAGCAAAACTGAGGGGCTTGGATTTGAACTCTGGATGTATGATTTAAGAAACTATATGCTAAACACTCCTCTACTTACTCTACGTCTTGCAAGTGATTGATATACTATTTGTGTGTGTGTGTGTGTGTAAATTGTAATTAGAGGATAGACTGTGATAGGCAGAATTCTAAGAAGGCCCCATGATATTCACCCACTGGTGTTAATCTCTCTGTCAATGTGGGTGGAACCTATGACTTGCTTCTAACCAACAGAATATGGCAGAGGTGATGGGATGTCACTTCTGTGACATTGTTATATGTAACACTCGGTCTTAGCAAACAAGAATGAGAGAGATTCTGCTGCTAGCCTTAAAGACGCAAACATCCATGAACTACCTATGGAGAGGACCACAGGGTAGGGAACTTGGTGGCCTCTAGGACTTGAAGGGAGCCTCTGGGTGACAGCCGTTGAAAAGTGGAGGTGCTTAGTTTTACCAAGGAAGTGAACTCTGCTGACAAGCTGAATGAGTTTGGAGTTAGTTCCTCCAGTCCAGCCTGCAGATGGGAACACACCCTGGTGAAACCTTAATTGCAGTGTCATGAGAGCCTGAAGGGCCCAGTGAAGCCAAGCTGCAGTTCCTCACACACAGAGAGTGTCAGATAATAAGTATGCTAAATCTGTGCTCATTTGATATTCTGTGATAGAAAACTATAATAATATAGGTTAAGAAATTTGCCCAAGGTCACATCCTCAGTAACGTTACCGAGCTGGGATTTGAACCCAGTTGTCTGACACAAGAACCATGTGCTTAGCCGCTTCTCTATTCTGCCTCTTTCAAAAGTGTTTTTATAGATGATTTGGTGTTCAGTGTTGTAATTATTTCTTCAATTTTCTATGCTTTAACGACTCATAGCCTGTAATGTGCTTGACAGAAGAGGCCTTAGAGGAGGCTTTTGATATTTCTTTCAAAGAGCTGTCCTCTTTGACTTTCTTTTTGTTGCTGTTGACAACACTGCCAATTGCATGTGTCACAGTCCCAGACCCTTTTAGACCCACTACTGCACTCACAATGGTTCCAGATTTTTATGGGTCTAGAAAATGTTCAGTATCTACAATTCAAAGCCCCTAAATTCCATAATAGGTTGAAAATTTAGATCTCTATGGAAAAATGTCATAAAGATTTCAGATGTGAGAAAATATAGAATGGAAGAAGGATATTAAGTGTCCTTGGCTGGAAACACAAAATAAACAGAGACCGAATGTGAAAGAAAACTGACCAGGATACAGGGCTCTATCAGCCTCCGGTTAGGGTGTCAGAGTCCTTGTTAAGACTGATGCTATAATCCTTGCCCTTGAGTCCAGTCAGAAGCAGTGACATAATTTGCAGGGCCCAATGCCCAAGGGAATGCAGGGCTCCTTGTTCAAAAGATAATGACAACAGAGCCCTTCTGAGTGTGTGGCAATGTGACTGCACATCTAGGAAGCCAGCCCTAACACAGTTCACATAAATTCTGAGGACTATTGGCCTCTGTGGTCGTTATTATTAGACATCTATTGTTATTGTAACAACTCTTTTTCTCTCTGGGCTTCTTAACCTGCCCATGTATTCAAAAGAGCTTTCAAGCTGATACCTAGAGTCTATACTGTGTTTGCCATCTCATTCCTTCTGCCTTTGGCTACACTCACTGCAATGTTTAATTTATGACGTAGGGAGCGTTCTTGTCTTCTGGCTTTAAAGATCAGAAAATTTAATAGCAAAAATGATCAAGGCCTTAGTCAAAGGCAGACAAAAAAATGTGGTTCCCGTGTCTCTGCATCTGCTTATAATAGGATCGTAAAGTGAAGTGAGGGCAGCTTTCTTGTTCTTGGCCTTATTTTTGTGCCTCTACCCTCTACTCTATTGCAGTATTCTAGTACATGTTAAGCTCAGGATGGTGGCTTGAGATATGCTGATTACTTAAGACTTGTTGAAATTTGTTGGTAAGACCCAGGGAAGAATCTTTTTGTAGAGTATAAAGTTTTGTAACTATTGGGGACTTTAGGATAATTTAATCTCATCTTCTCCTTTCCAGAATACGAAAGTTAAGGGACTGCAGTTTTCACGATAGCATGACAATCACCAGCAGGTCTATAGCCAGGACTTGGGGCTTCTAATTGTGTCTCTACTGTTCTTTTCTGCATATTAAGCAACTCCCTTCTCCACTGAATCATTTATTATACTACTAGCTGTGACCTCAGAATGTTTATTTTCTCCACGTAGTCCTTGCTTCTAAGATATATATATCACTCTTCTCCAGTTATGCTAATGGATTCCAAATGCCACCATTACACATGAACCTTACATCTTGGATTCATCTTCTCTTTTTCTTTTCTTTTTTAGCTGTCTTCTTTCTGCGGGTGTAAATGGGTAGTAGTGGTGGTATATGCCAACCAGTTCTAACTCATTTATATCTTTCATCTTTATTGATACTCAACCATTAATGTTATAAACATTCTTACTTGAACAGTTTCTAAATATTTATACCCAGCATCTTTAAAAGAGCATAGAAAGCCCATCTCTCCTCCCATTCCCTCCAACCTCTTCTGACCTCTGCTTTATGCTGAACCTCTGTCTTCAGGTGTTGAGCACTAACGATGACCTCTATTGCAGAATCTGTCTTGTCTCTGTAGTTTACTGTGAAGGTATCCTCTTTCACGGTAGGATTTCAAAAGGAAGAGAAACCAATGCACCATCACCTGTTAGAAATGACTACTAATGTGAATTAAAATTAAGTCTACAAGTGCCAGTCTGTCTTTCTCCATTTTGTTCCCCTGTTTTCTTCAAACAGAAGCTTAGAATGAGAAAAAGTATGAGAGAAATATGAAATCAGCTAATCACATTTTATGTATTGGCATTTGGTGCACAAATGACCACAACCCGTAGATGGAGGGGCTGCCACCTGGTAAAAGGAACACATTGGAGTCACTGCTCTCTCCCTCCTTGCTGGGCTCTGGGACTCTGTAGGATTTAGCCGGCAATTGTATCATTAGAGAAGTTTTATTAATATCTCAAGATAGATTCTCTAGGTCAGATGAGTAGCTGCCCCCAGTCCAGGCTGGTAATGTTGACCGTATGAAGAGGCTCTGTACCCTGGACAATGGAGAGGGGAGCAGAAACTTCCAGAGCTGCCACCTAGCTGATACCACAAAGAGTAAGATCTTAGGAATCAGAAGGAACATTGAAAGCAAGGGCCAATGGCCATTGAAACAACTTGGTAACTGCCAGAGATTTTTGTGTGGAGACATGTCAATGACAAATGACATCAGCAGGAATGTACCATTTGCCAAATGGTGTGTCAAAGCTGTTTGGAGCTGGCTAATAGGCATTGTGCAAACCTCATGTCGATGGTGTTTCCAAACTATGTTGCCTTTTGTTTCCTGTCATTTTGCATAATTATGGTTCATAACTCACTCTTCCATGTTTTTATTTTCTACCCTCTTTCTTTTATTCCTTCTGCATGACCTTTGCCCAGTGAATTGTCAGAGTGCAGCTAGGCATGTCTGTGCTGAAATGTGATTGGCCAGAATTCCAATGTGTTCATGGCTTTACTCTTTTTGGACATAACAGGTCAGAGCTTAATGCTATATGTTTTCTTGTGTGGTGTGTGCATGTGTATGTGTGTAGGCTGCATGATTGGCTGCAAGCCTTTGATAACAAATAGAATAATACTGTTTATATTCGCATGGGGAAAGACTTGACTATCAGAAATGAGCTCTTCACAGCATAATTACAACTTGCTCTGGTGAACAATGAAGATATAATCAGTGTACCTATTTGTCCTCCTGGATTCCAGCTGCTAAAGCAATTTTTTTTTTTCACAGAACTGGCAATTTTGCGGTTCTTGTGAAAATCCACCATTTCCACCCCCCTGAAATCCTGTGACATGGAGCTTGCCAGAGGAAGCACTGTGAAAGCAGTCTGGTTCCTGCATCATCTCCATGAAATTAGGCAGATCATATTTCCAATACTGCTATCCTGATTGCATGTTTGTTTAAAATGACAGTTGATGTTGTGTACCTCTGTCATTAGGGAGGCTCAACGATCTTGACATTATTAACTAACTGCAGCACTTACTGCATATAAACACTAATCCACAGAGACATCTCAGATGGTACTTGAAGAAAAATAAGGCTCTTGGGATGTGAGAAACGAACAGGAGGCTCTCGGCCATGTTTGCAATTTGGCAGGTGTATTAGTTGCCATCACACATAAGCCCTGTGCTGTGAGGCCTACACACCAAGATTCAGAGGGCAAATATTCACATCTGGGTTCAAGCACTTAACGTGGCCAAATCAAGTGGAGGGGAAGTTGGAACTTCTGAAAGAGAAAGGAAGCCAGAGTAGGACTGATTGGCTTTTTTCTTTTTTGTTCTTTGAGCCCGGGTTGTGTGAAGTACCTAATGCTGCATAATGAATCACATATAGACAGGAACGGTCACTTGTTTTATAGACATTTTTGAATTGTGTGGTGCACTGAAGGCTTGATTCTAAATGATGAGAGCTTAGTGGGCTGGGAGACCTGGATAGAATTTTGGTGTTTTCTCATCGGTGATATTAGAGTCTGTGTAGCCTGTTGGAGATTTGGCCCCTTTAATACCCAGGATACCCTTCATTGGACGCCTTTGTGATGGTGGAAGCTGGTGACACTCACTTGTCTTCATCAAACTCATTTGTGTCCATTCCCTGCTGGCCTGAGTTCTTGCCTCCTCATGCCTGTGCTCTGGCCCTTTGAAAAACTACTTTGCTTCCTGTGAGGATATTCCAACAAGGTGTCTGCTCCTGCTCAGTTCCTGCCTTGTCATCTTCCTGTTCCATTTCTTCCTAACCATCCCACCCAGTTCCTGGCCTTGGGCTGGATATAGGTCTACACTTATCTCCCACTCCCCCACCCAGCAAATCTGGCCACCTCCCCTCTTGTAAGTGCTTCTGAGAAGCTCACAAACATGCTGTATCCTTAAAGAGTTGACCCAAAATCAACTCTGCTGACCTCAGTGGTCCACTGTGGTTTTTATTCAGGTCTATTTCTGTCACAGACCTCCAACCACCAATCCCATTTTTCTATTGGTAATAGAATCAATAACAGGACAATAATGACTCTTGTGAGAAAAAAGGGTTGAGGTAAAGGAGTAAAATTATGTGTAAGTCTCTCAAAAAGGGCAAATTACCTTGGCATTTCAAAATCTTTTCTTTCACCTCCCTTTTCTCTTCTTTTCCTCTTCCTCACAGAAGTCATTAATTTACCTTGTTAACCCTTCTTCTGGGAAACCCTTCTAATGGGTAATGGGAGGGTGGAGAGGGTGTTCTTGCTCAGACAAGGACTTTTAAAACCAGTATCACCACATGGGGAAAGTAGAAAGTTTATTGTAGATGAATAACCTCGAGATGGGACAGATTTAAACATAATTACAGTGACCACCATTGATGGCTTGAATGACCACTTTACTAAACTGCACAAAAATGCTAGTTCAAAGTCAGCATGAGACTAAGAGAGCTCAGTTTCAGAGAACATACAGTATATTATCAGTTCACTCTGGAAATACAAGTATCCATCTCCATGTAAGTAGATTTTTTTTTTCTGGTTTGCCCAGGAAAGTTCCAATTTATATCCAAAGTCCTGGGTTAATTATTAATAGCACCTCCTTTCACTTTCAGAGATTTGAATGATAAATTACTCTGGCCTCCCTAGCCATAGGTGTTTTGGTGCCTTTAATGGTCTGAAGCCCCAGATGAATCCAGTTGTGGGACTGACAGCAATGAGCAACAGTGAAAAAGTTAAGGGAAATGATTTTTATGTCCAAAATGAAGTAGGATTTAGAAAGTGACTTTGGAAAGAGAATGGGTAAACAACAAGAATATATAACCAAGAAAAATACTGGAGAGAGAAAATAAGTGACAGAAACCAGAAGTTTCCAGTGAACCCACAGAAGTGAAAGGTAGTAGGGAATGACCCCCAGAGGTGACTGTTAGTATGTGACGAGTCTTTTATGGCTACCATCCTTGGGTTGGGAAAGAGAGCAATCTTTGGTTCAAGGGGTTTGGACAACAAGGTAGTTATTAATCAGGAACCTTTGGTCTTTCTTCCTAGACCCTGTCCCTTAGGCTCTCTTAAGGGTCTGTATGGGTAAAGGATCAACCAGGTCCTTGTCAAAGGAAGTAATGACATATTCTTCTTGTTTTCCAAAGTACTCTTGTGGGAATTGTCAATTTCTTGAACAAGAAAGTTGAACTGGTGTTTGATCAGACAAGGGAAACTCACCATCTGCCATAGGCCCTTTGTCCTTCTGGAAAATTACTGAACTGCAGTATATCAAAACTACACACAAACAAAAATCAATCACTTGAGATTCCAGCTCTGACCACAAAGTCAATAAGAATGACAAGGATAAATTTGCTCTTCCCTAAAGCACTCGTAGAACACAAATGGAATGGAACTCAAAATGTGAAGATTTGTGTAGAGGGGTATTTGAAGATTGAGGATAAAGAAGAAACAAGAGAATCCAAAAAAGAAAGAAATGGCCAGGGAAAGAAAAGAAATAGAACAAAGAAGTAGATGTAATGAAAAATACCAGAAATGAACAATGAACTCTTTTTCCCTGAAACATTGTATAAACTATTTTCTATAACTTTTTCATGTACTTTAGGGGCAGAATAGAGAGATAACTGCTAATAACTCTGCTGTACTTGCCAGAATGTGGGAAATAAGCAGATATAGAACAGTGTGCAGAATCAGAACATTTAGGCAAAGTAACAATGATGATGATAATGTTAAAAATGGTAATACTAGCTATTTCTTATTGAGGTTTTCAGATGTGTCTGGCATTTTATGAAGTGATTATGTTTATTCATTTAGTTTTTACAGTTAGTCTATAGGGGTAGATACCATTATTATCTTTATTTTACAAATGCAGAAACTGAGGCACAGAGTGGTTAATTGCCCAAGTCACATAACCAGTGAATGGCAGATTTGAGATTTAGGACAATTGATTGGGAATGTATGGAATCGATGGAAGTTCTTCATTACAGCTGAGATTCAATGCATGGAGTGAGGAACATTGTGGAGATTTTCCAGGGTCTGAATATAGAAACAAAGGCACCTCAATCTCACATGTATATTCAGGAAAGAAAACCAAAGTCTATGATAGTGAGAAGATATAAGCCTTCTAAGACACATTTGTGATTTATTCAATCTACTCCCTTAATATTCATCAGACAAAGGCTGCCTGGAAAAAAATCCAGCCATAAATGCTTCTATTTCTCATAATTACATGGCTGGATACTTTCTGGATAGCCTTTGTATATATGTTTCATAACGGAACTTGCTATATTATTATTGTAACTTTTTTTATAAGTATACATGCATGATTATTTAGTATGGGGCTTGGAGATGTGAAGGATAAGTAAGACAGTAATATTTTATAAAACTAATTATCAGGAGAAGATTCGCAAAAGACAACATGAAGAACAGGGACTCATATGGAGCGGGACCTGTGTGTTACAGAATAGAAATAATTCATCCAAACACTGTCAGCAAGACCAGAGAATGAAGCCAAGGCATCAAATTGCAGGAAAATCATTTGAGGTTAAACTGATCACGCTGGTCCTGATTTTCTACTGGCTTAGTTTATCACTAGTAAAGCTGTACTAAAGCATTTCTTCCCTCAAGAAGCTTATGCCAGGATAGCTCAGCCCCTTTAATTACTTCTGATTTTTAATATTCTGTGTGGCAACAGGGGAAGTACACAGAAAACACTCCTGCTGCATTGTGAAGTACGATGGTGGTTTCAAGGCATCAACACATGGGATTATTTGAGTAGTGAGCTGAAGTATCCATTCCCCCATCCCAGAATACCATTTCTACTTGAAAGAACAATGACAGACTATGGTGATTCAGACTTATTATATACTTGGCAGAAATTCTGCCAAAAATGCATGAAGTTGAGTCATTTCAAGGAAAACAACTGACAGTATTTGTTGCCAATGATAAAATTTGAGCTTTCAAATGGAAGTTAGAATTTTGGAGAAACCTGTGTCTATCATCAGCTTGACAGGTTCCCAATACTTAATGACATTTCTGATAAGAATAGTCATTAGTGGTGATGCTAGCAAATTTTATTTGATAGTAAAATAAGTCAACATTTGCAAGAGCTGCGTAATTTAGTGAATCAGTATTATCCAAATGACCAAGGCATGCTATTATAAAATTATACATGAGTAAATGATCCACTTCAAAAACAAGATGAGTCAATGGATTTTAGTGCAGTAGGATGTGAAAAAGTCTTTCACTAGGTTTAAGATCCCACATCACAATTAAGATTTCAGAATCCTCACTTGCCACATTTTAGAAAATCAAAGAAGGCTATCCACAATTATTTGAAAAGGAAATGATCCTCTCCCTTGTTAATTATATACCTATGTAGTCAAAAGCTAAATTTTCTTCACATACTTCAACCAAAACAAGTATCACAACAGATTGAATGTAGAAGCAGAGAAGAAAATCCAGCTGTCTTCTATGAAGCCATACATTAAGGAGATTTACAAAAGTGTAAACCGGAGCCACTTGGCTCACCAGTTTGTTTTGAAACATGCAGTAATTTTTCATTAAAAATATGTTATTTATGTTAGTGAATATTGGATTCATTATCATTCTCCTAGAACAATTTACAAACAAGTATTTAACACTTTCTCAGTTTTAAATTCTAATATGGTAAATATCAATAGATATAATCCACAGAAGCAAAACTCCTTCAGGCCCTCAGTTATTCTGAAGAGTATAAACAGATCCTGAGACCAAAATTTGGGAAATGCTGATTTATTAAAGAAACACAATTTATCCCTGGGTGTGGGAGGGATCTAGTCTGCCTGGAAGTGAGTGGCTACCTGAGCCCTGACCAATTAGAAATCCTGTTAGGAAGGGATGGATGGAAGTCCAGTGGTCACTCAGTGTTTGTCACAGGGATCGTCATGTGAGGAATGGGCAGGAAGTATCAATTGCTTTGCCAAGGAGAGAAGATTGTAGCCCAGGGGAGAAGACAAGGCCCCTCCACGATTCCTCCTTTTGCTGCTTCTCCTTCTTTTCTCCTTCTCTTCAACCTCTTTTATATTAGAAAAGAGGAATTCAAACAATGTATTAGGCCAGGAGGGCCAAGCGTCAGTGGAGAAGTCAGCATCCAAAGTAGAGAATTGGAAACACCACCCAAATCATTTGGTCTCAACTTAATTTCTTTTAACATTGAATAATCTCCCACTTTTTTTCTGGACTCATAGATCCACGCACATATACAGACACATAATTTCGAAATATGTACACATATGCTTCTAAAAGCTGCTTTCTATGGGACCTGAAACACGTATGTATCCTGTAGCCAAAGCCTGCTATGCATATTCCACAGAAAGGTATGTGGAAAGCTTTTGAGGAAAAGTGTCATTTTGTTTTAATATTTTCTTTTTATTTTTCCTTGTGGGGGCTGCTGAAGAAGGGAAGGAAGGGAAGTAAGATTAAAGTGTGTTCTGTATGACTAAGCTGCCTAAAGACAAGGATTAAACTACTCACCCTCTTTTAAGAAGACATGAATCTCCTGACTTGGCACCATAGATCTTATCCCAGAGCTGAGGGGAGAGGGTGCAGCAGAAGCAAGTGCGAGTCTTCATATTAACAGCAATAGGTAAGCAAAATGATGACGAAAATGACATGAAGTCACCGCTGATTCTTGGGGCTCTCACCTCTGGATCTTTGTCACTTGCTTTGCCTACCGTGACCTCCATAAGGGGTTTGACTTCCCTGTCTCCTGGACTAGACCACAAGCTCTATAGCGTCAATCCTGGTTAATATTACGTGTCCTTTGACTTTGCATTTCTAGGTCTAAGTATGTTTGGTATATCCTGGGGGAACTAAATATGCTTCTAAAGACAGTTGTGACCTGGAGCTATTTTACACTCCTGGAGGAATACAGGCACGAGGCACATCCTGAGTGGATGTGAAGTACGGCTCAGCAGTCCCATTCCAGAGGAGACTGAAGGCCTGGTTTGCCGATGTCTTACTGAGCTACTGTTCTGGGCTCTGTGGCCACTGTAAGCATTGTGTTTTTGCCTTTGTCTCCCTGACTCCTTGGGATTCCATGTTTTCTGTCCTGTTCTCTCTGATCATCCTTCAATCCAAACTGACCTTTCCTCCCAATTCTCTGAGCCTCTGGCTATGCAAATCTTGTTCCCCATGTTGTGCCTGGTTTTTACTCTCTTGCTATTATTGCACATGATGTTCTCTTGACCAGAAATGTTCCTCCCTGGTTTCCTACCTGGCAAACATCCTTTAAGACCCAACTTCTCATTCTCTGAAGTTTTCCCTGATTCCCCCTGAAAGAATTATTCCCCGCCCCCCCCATCTGCGCTTCAGTCCTTCTTACAATGGATTTGGTCTTGTTGTTTCCACTTGTTTCTCAGACCAGGCTGGGAACTCCCAGCATGCACAGGCTTTGTCTTACTCATCAATGTGAGTGCAGGAAGGAGTGGCATGGCTGCATGTCCCACAAATGCTCAGGATTCAGGGAAGGAATGAGAATAGTGTTTCAGGTCTGAACCTAACCATGTCTCCACTTGTTACACAGTTCATCTCACTTGCTCATTCTTCTTTCCTTTTCTCGCTCTTTGTTGCCTTCACCCAGAAGCTTTCGCCTTTCATTTGGTGTTCTGGGAGTCCATGCCTCACCCAGGGCTCAGCTGCTAAATAATTATTGCCAATTGGAGTACATAGGTATTGTTATCTAGCATAAGTTTTCACAAGGCAGTGTTCTGTCCATACTAGTCAGTTAGAAATGTGGGTATATTAGATGAAGGGTATTTTCAAATGATGAATCAATTGACCTATAACTAGTGGGCATTGAATCTCTGTACTATGCCTAGCTTTAGTGATATGGGGCGGATGGTGAGGGGAAAGAGAATGAAATAAACTCATTTTATTTATATGGAATTGCCAATATTTGACTCTATAAAAGCAGCTTTGTATATAGCTGGAGTCACTTAGTGAACATATATTGAACAAGAAGACCAGGGAAGGGTATATATATATATATATATATATATATATATATATATATATTTACACACACACACACACACACCAGCCCAAGAATACTGAACAAGGACAAATGTATGGTTGGATCATTAGGGAACCAAGAACCAGAATTTGCCTTGGGTCCTGAAAGGAATACAGGTATTAAAGGTATGCTCTTCTCTAACACACCCAAATGCTGGAGGACCAAACAGACTACGGGGTAGACCAGCAAGAGCCTGCTGAGTCCTGCCAGGAAGCAAGGCTGACCAAGGCGCAGGGCCAGCTTATGGAAGGCAGGTCACAATAAGCCTTGGGATATCCTCTCAATTTGGCCATTGCAGGATTTATTAATAGAACAGGCTGGCAATTCTACAAAGTTGTGTTTTGTGGAGATTTGACTGAAAATGTTCTAGGTCTGTGTGGAAAGCACCTTTGCTCAATAAGTTAGTTCTCTTTTTAAGTTTTTTTTTTTTAATTTTTTATCCAGAGATACTAATTAGCAATAAAGATATGTTAGATACATTAATTTCCTCTGAAGGACCTTTCCCCTAAAGGTTGTTTGGCTTCACAATAAAGAATAAGCTCCTTGTTCTACTTAAAATTTTGATGGTGTCTTTTGAAACGTGTTTCAGCTCTGCCAGGGTCCTCAAAATGCATGCTTAACAGTCTCTTCTTGGATGGAATGTCTTGATGTTGGGCTTCCCGAGTCAAAATGTGCCTGGAGAATGCCGTTTCATCATTAAAACTCTGACTCTAGAGGCGTGTAGCAGCTCAGAACCGTGTCTCAGAAGTTCATTGTACCCAATGTTTCCTGAAGAGATAAGAAAGCCTTTCACCTAAGTTAGTTGTTTTTAAAGATTAATTTTATTGTTTCAGAGGAGAGACAGAGAGAGAGAGAGAGAGAGAGAGAGAAAGAGAGAGAGAGAAAGAGAGAGAGAGAGAGATGGGGGAGGATCCACAACAGTCTCCACAGTTGTACATCATTAGTGGTGACATAGTTTCATTCCATACAGGTAGATGTGGGACTGCATGGGGTAGGAACCGAACTGGGGACCTCCTGCAAGAACCTTTGCTGCCGAGCTATTCTGGTCGTTACCAGTTGCACGGCAGTTCAGCATATGGGGTTCGCACAGGCCAGGGCTAGGAATCGGACCCCAGACCTCGTGATTGGGAGGCAAGCTCTCAACTGCTGAGCTATCTTGGCATCACCCCCACCCCCCATCTCCCCAATAATGTTACTACTGAGGCTCTATGAGCAATAATAACAAGGAAGGAAGGGGGTGGAGAGTAGGGAGAGCCTGGGGACCCAAAGAGTGTCTGTGTGAGGGGGCGCGGGGGGCCTGGGGGTGAGCAGTTCGCTGATTGCAGGCCCCATAGACCACCTGTGGACACCCCCAGCCAGGAAATGTTTCGGAGGAAAGTCTGTACAATAAAGAATCATGTGAATATTGATTTCTACTTTAGGAAAAGTTTTTTGTTTCCAAAAAGAAAAAGAGGGGGGAAAAAAAGAAAACAATGGGGAAAATCTGAGATGCTCCGCTCAAATTGGGCTGAATGAGTTTGTGCCTATCTGGCCACCAGCTTTTGTTCTGTCTTCTGGTAAGAGAGAGGCAGCAGGTTTTAGTCAGTGAAAAAGCTGATGACCATGAAGGAGCGAAATGCAGCCAGATCCTCAGCGCGCCCGTTTGGCTGAAGCTGTTTCCTGCTGAACGGAAAAAAACGGCTGTGAAATGTCAGCTTGGGAAGGCGTTTCTGGGCCCCTGCTCGTAACCCCTCCTCCTAGGGGCTGAGAGCCAGGCAGAGCAATACTATCCGTTCTGCCAGTGATTCCCCTGCTGTCAATAGGGGTTATGCTATCAATAGACCCACAAATAATTGCTTCTACCAACTACTCCATTTCCCAGAGCCCCTAATCTCTAATGGGGGGGGTGAGGGGTGGGTTGCGGTGGGTGGGTGGGGTGAGCTAATGAACCACATCAGAAGGCAAAGCAGAAGGAAAATCTCTCCTAGAAGGTCAAGGTAGCACATGCCTCTCTATGAGATGACAAGGCAATCAGGTGTGGGACTTGGAGAGCCTCTTTAGCTGCAAACAAGAATAAAGAAGTAGGGAAAAAAGAAGGAAAGAACAGAATGGGCTTTTTACCCTGTGTGCCTCATAAAATGAATGATCAAAAGTAAATTACAGACTTGCAAATGGGTGGTTAACGACTGAGACAATATGAGTGCAGAGAGAAGCTCATCAAAACACACTGGGCAAGAGCAGGAGAGGGAAGGACGGAATACAAATGACACTCTATAAAGCTGGAGCATCAAAGCCAACGGCCCCCAGCGGAGGGCCAGGGTCATCCCCCACACCTGTCGGGGGCGAGGGGAGGACGTGCTGAGGAGGCTTCTTTCAAAGGAGGAGGAGATGAAGAGGCTGTGTGCGTGGAGGAAAATAATAAGGAAGCGCGCTGGAGAGGAGAGACAACAGTAGCACACAGCTCCAGTTCTTTGGGGAGCTGAGGGAAACAGCCCTCTCTTCTGTCTACAGAGGGTGGGCTTCAGTGAACTGTGGAGCTCAGGGAGGGGAGGCGAGGCCTGGGACAGTTTAATTGTGGCAGCCATTCTCAGCCTCTGTCCCCCGCAGATGCCCTGAACTTTAGAAGTCATACCAGGGAGTGAAGCCCCCTCAGTTCTTCAGTGGCTGCTCAAAAAAAAAAAAAAAAAAAAAAAAAAGCAGGTGGACTTGGGTTCTAGGAGTGTTTTAGAAGGAACAAGTCTGCCAAAGTGGAACGGTGCTAAGACCATGGTGTCATGGGTTATTCATGGAGGAGAGCCATGTGTTTTGGGAAAGATGAGGGACCTGAGATGAACACTAGAGCTGGCTTCTGTAAGGAAGACGGCTGTGACTGCTTGCTACAAAGTCACACACATTTATTGGACCATGGTTCATTTCCAAACAAGTGATTTTGAAGCCATAGGATGTGCCAGGCACTAAGCAAGGTGATGATGGGGGCACAAATGGTTAGAATTGTCCCCTGTGTTTAAGAAGCTTCCAGTACAGCAGGGGAGACACATTTACAAATAGATTATTTGCAAGAATAATTGCAAAGAGAGGACAACTAACCCTGAGCACAGTGGGAGGCTTCACAGAGGAGGTGACATAGCACCCTGGTCTTAGAAATTCCAGATGTGGAGAGTAGGATAAGAGTCACATGTCAGGAAGAGGATACAGAGGCGAGCAGGGAGCAGAATGTGCTTAGAAAGTGGCAAGCAGCTCCGTGTGGCTTGAGAACAGGACATGAATGTGGGAGGTGAGTTTGGAAAATTAGGCTGAGGCTGGATTAGAGACGGTCTTTAAGCCACGCTAAAGAGATTGGGGTTTGTCCTATAGCAAAGCCACTGGTAGTTCCTGGGAGTGGGGGTGAGGGAGCGGCATGATGGGATCTATGGTTGGGAAGCCCTCACTGGCAGCTGGGTGGAGGATGCACACACATCGAGCTGCCTGGGGACATCTGGACTGTGGTCATTGGCTAAATCTGCTGTGCCAGGTGCCTACCTGCTTAGATATAGGGCCAAAGCCCAGCAGGTAGGATCTGAAGGAGCAGAATTGGCAGGGGCTAGCAAAGGGTATTAGATTTCTCTGTCACACACAGGGGAAGAGCCACCTGCTCCATGCAGGCTGGAGCCAAGCCACACAGTAGGCTGCTTCCCTACCTACCCATTAGGATTAGGTGGTAAATGTTCAGCTCAAAGGACAGAAAGTACAGAGCATAAGAGAGCTCAGGCAACCAAAAACTAGCGCTGCCATATGCGCAAGAATTGCCTTAAGCCAGGAAACCAGCAAGCTTTCTAAAAGGTTTGAATTTCTGATCAATTAGCAAAGGCAACTAAGATGGTCTCGTTGCTCTCCTCGTCACTTAAGCTTGACATTTGCCAGATTTTAATTTCCATTTGTTGACATTTGCACAGGATATTGGGACTGGGTTGCTCTTACTCTCCCCCCACCCTGATGTTTAATTGAATCCCATCGATCCTTTAGGCCACAGATAAAGCACCCCTTCTGTAGAAGAACCTTCCTCAACTCTATAGACTGGCTTTGGTTCTCTGGTTTTGTGTCTCTCTCCAGGCCCTAGCTCTTCAGCAATGATCCTATTTTAGATCTTTTATTGTTTTTCCCTTTCTTTCTACTTTAAAACATGTCTGCCCCATGATAATACATTCTCTCAAGGCCCAAGGACTTGTAAAATGACTGACTAACCCCATAAATGAACCCATTCAGAAGACTAATGTTAGGACTGGATATGGCTAAGTATGTTACTTTCTTGCTTAAGCTAAAGGGGAGGGTTAATTCTTGAATTTCAGGGATTTTTAACTGGTTTATGAGAGGCTCTCATGCCCCAGTAGAAAAGGCTACCTGGTCTCTGGGATAAGAATAGAGATATTTTGACTTGGTTGATCTTCCCCATCATCTTCCAAGTTCCGTAGACACTATGTAATTTCACTACGTGTCCTAGAGACCCTCTTATCTCTCAGCTTTATCACTTCTCAGGCATTGGCTGGGACATATGCTCCCATTCCCCAGTGAACACAGACTACTAGTTGCTGGGCAACTCCATTTCCCCTTCTTCAACACAAACACAATTGTTAGAGGTGATGATATATCCAACTAGAAAGAATATATTTCCTAACTTTTGCACATGGAGGGGGACACATGACACAG
The DNA here is from genome assembly GCA_004027555.1 of Craseonycteris thonglongyai. Lineage (NCBI taxonomy): Eukaryota > Metazoa > Chordata > Mammalia > Chiroptera > Craseonycteridae > Craseonycteris > Craseonycteris thonglongyai. The sequence continues at coordinate 16,874 of PVKE010005664.1, forward strand.
TTATGGCCAATAACATATCATTGGAAGTCATTAGGTGGGGCTTCCAGGAAAATTGTACGGGGGCACTAGACTCAGCTGGCGTATATACTTTTTGCACTTCTTTCACCTTGGAACTAGGATGTCGTGACTACAGCTGGAGCAGCAATCTTGCAACCATTAGACAAAGACCTAACAAATTCCAGAGACCTTAGCTTTGACACCCTTGAGCAACTACCTACATCTGGATTTCTTACTAAGTGAGGAAGAGAACCCCTGCTCTTGTTTAACGACACTACTGTATTTTGAGGTTTTCTGTTACACGCAGTGAACCTCAGTCTTGAACGGACACACCCATCATGTTTGCAGCTACTCTAGTGAGTGAGTCAGCCAATGTTTGTTGAATGCCTGCTGTGTGTGGCACCTTGTTGCCTAGGAGACTTCTGCCCTTGAGTGTTATGAGCACCAATAAGTAAATGCACTTGCCTTATTGAGTGTCAGACAAAGCTCCTAGCGGCCTCGTTAGCCCCATTTCATACCGTCTCTTTCTCTTCTCCTGAAATAGTCTGCAGTCCCACTGGTCAATTTTGTGGAACACACCTTTCCCAGAAACAGGGCCTTTTTTGTGCTCATTATTCTTTCCGCTTGATGCTTCTCTCTCCCTCTCCATCTTTCCCTCAACTCTGCAAGACTTCTCAGATCTGAATGCTACCTGGTAACGAGAACAAATCCTCCCCTAGTCCCCTCCTTATTCTTGATCTCAATACTTTTTTGGTTTGTTTTATTCGTAGCACTATCACAATTTGAAATGGTATTATTGTTATTATTTTGGTTTTTATTATTATTATTTTTTGGTTTTCATCTCTATGTCCTGCTCTCCCCATCCCCACCCCATCTGAAGCCTACAAGGTGGAAGGAGGTTTCTCAAATTCTCCTCATGACATCTGACAGGACTGCAGTGAGTCGCCTCAGGATCCACAAGGTGCCCTGAGGTGGTTGATATTTTTCAGAAGGGAATTAGGAGCCAGCACCTCTCCAGGCCTGCGTGTTTCAGACAATTATTGAGGGGAAGAATGACAAGAGAAAATGAAAAAGAAATGGGCGGACAGCCTGCAGAGTGGTATTTCAACTCCAAAACAAAACAGTCAGTAGTAATTATAGAATAACCTTCATTTAAATGCAAATAAGCCTGTAATTAAGATAAGGGACCTACCATTTGCCAGTGTTTTTGTTGTTTCTTTTTATTTTTTTTTAATTTTTGGGAGGTGACAATTATGGTTTTCAGAGATACTTCTGCTTTATTGATGAGTAGTCATTATGTTTATGGATTGTGTTGTGAGTGCAATATTTGGATAACTGCAGAATAGAAATTAGTGTTACTTACTTTCAGCTGCCCCCAGCAAAAGAAAAAAAAAAAAAATGTGCACAGTGCAAAATGTTGACATAAGCAAAACTTCCTAAGTGGCATGGCCAGGACAAGAGCAATAAGGCGCTGTCCCAGATCACTAGGAGCCTGCGACAAATGCACCGAGTCCTGAATTACAAGAGGAAACAGCTTTCTTGATGACTTCTAGCAGAGCTGTTGAGCTCTTACAAAATCTCTACAATTGCACCTATTCTAGATGCTTTGGGATATAGTGGTGCATGCACAAGCATCAAACTGAAATATACCACCCAAATATACCATAGCTAGTGGGTATACCAGATGTACCATGTGAAATGGGACAGAAAACAAGGTACATGTGGTCAGCCTATTGAATTTAGCCCAGTGGGACTAGGCACAGTACCGTTGTTTTCTGTCCCATTTCAAATGGGTAATCTGGTCAGCCTATATCCAAAGCATGCTGTAGGCCACTTTCAGGGACATATCTGGCTACTATTTCAGAAAGCCTGAGCCCTGCCCCAATCAGTTCTTGCTGCCATTTTTCCTGTATTGGTTGGCTCATCTTGAGGTGGAAACCTTCTTTTCAGCTGGAAAGCATTAGAAGCAGAGGGTGTCAGAGCTGCTAAAAGGTCCAGCAAGTTCAATTTATTCTTTTAATTAGCAAGGGGGTTGCTTTAACAGTTCATTAGCCATCACTTAATTAAAGAAAACCTTACCCCTTAAAATATGCAGACCTCAAACTAGAATTTCTTAAGACAATTGTTACTCTCCAGGTTTGTTGGGCAGTCTGAGTGCAATGTTATATCCTTCAGGAAGTGGTCAGAACTGCCTTCTTGTTGTTTTGTTTGTTTGTTTTTTGTTTTTAATTGTGCTTTGAAAGGATACTATATATTTCTAGGCTCCTTTGATGAATTGGAGAAGTTTGAGCCAATAAGCTGGGTAACATGAGCAAACATAAATTCAAATGACGTATCTAACACATTTGACTCTGCACTCACGTTTCTAACTCCCCATTCTAACTTGTTCTCTGCCACTTTCACTCTCAACACCAAGAGGACTTTATTAAAAAATCCGTGCTTTAAATGAACACACCTTGCCTAAAAGGTGATTCCATAGCTTTCCTTAGACTCTCTTTATCTCTGTTAAGTGTTATCTGTTCGTCTGGCTATAGATGTTTCCTAAGGGAATCCAAGATGCCTTTGATAGAGTTTATACACTGCTACCTAAGGCTGAAATGGGTTTGATGGATTAACTGGATAACTTACAAACTTTAATGTCGTGTGTATGTGTGTGTGTGTGTGTGTGTGTGTGTCTAGCTTCGTATTCTCGAGGGTGATTGTTAACTTCCAAAGCCATTTCAAGGTTCAATAAAACTAATGGAGGTGAGATGAGCCTAGTAGAGCATTCTGATTCCTGTTTTCACTGCTCTTTTTCATCCACATGATGCCACAGGATGAGCTTGCTGACAGTTCTGCAGTATCCACAGATACTGTACACTCATCCATCATTTTTGCTCAGATGGCAGATACCTCCTCTCAGCCTTCTCTAATGTCCCCAAAGAACATGAGAATTAATTAGGTACTTCTTCTTCCATGTTCTGTAAGAGAGGCACCTCCACTCACTCCTCTGACAAACAAACCAAAACCAAACCAAAAAACAAAGCAAAAATGAAATGCCATTTGAATGTTACCAGTAGTTGCTCTACATTTCTTGGGGTGGGAAATGGATCTCAAAGTTGTTGAAAACTCAGCATTTCGGGAATTGTATGCAGCTTCTGCATTCAAGGGTGGAAGCTCAGTGGGTCCTGCTTCTACTGGAAGGAATCACCTTTATAAGCGTGTATTCATGCAGCTTTGAGGCAGACGTCACCTGTCAGGCTGGGGAAGCCTTGCCCTGGGCAAGATAATCTAACTCCCCATAGTTCACGCTTAAATATTCTGTTTAATCATTAAATAAAACTCTCTTCATATGGGTGTGTGGAGAGAACGTCATGAAGTTAACGGGCTTTTCATTCCTCTAGTTGGAGCCAGAGAGTAGGGAAGGGCAACCTGAACTTGATGGAAGGTGAGCGAGTTGAAGGGACTCCTGGTCTCAGTGGCCAGTGAGCCCTAGTCACATGGCAAAAGGTTGAGAAAAGAGGTGACTGTTCAGGATCACCACGGAGACACTTACCTGTGGATCCTGGGAGAGCTGTAGACTACAATTGAATTTTAATTTCCCTTTCAATTCTTTTTTTTTTTTTTTAAATAAAGGGGCTTTTGTTTATTTTAAATTACATATGTTGTTTATTTCACAATTTATTAACTTTAATTGCTTGATTGAGTTTTTATTTACAGTTAGGATTAAATATGATTTTATTAATGTATTAATCTCAGGTGTATAGCATAGCGGTTAGAAATTTATATAATTTATGCAGTCATCCCCCTGATTAGTCTAGCATCCACCTGGCACTATATGTAGTTGTAGCAACATGATTGACTGTATTCTCTATGCTGGTCTTTACATCCCTGTGACTGTTTTGTAACTGCCAATTTGTATTTCTTAATCCCATCACCTTTTTAACCCAGCTTCCCAACACCCCTCCCCTCTGGCAACCATCAGTTTGTTCTCTGTATCTCTGAGTCAGTCTCTGATTTGTTTGTTCATTTATTTTGTTCTTTAGAGTCCACATACAAGTGAGATCACATGGTATTTGCTTTCTCTCAGTCTGACTTATTTCACTTAGCTTAATACCCTTTAAGTCCATGTTCTCACACTGGTAAGATTTTATTCTTTTTTATAGCTGAGTAATATTCCATTGCATATTTGTATCATTCCTTCTTTATCCAATCACCTATTGATGGGCATGTTGGATGTTTACAAATCTTGGCTTTTATAAATAGCACTGCAGTGAACGTAAGGGTGCATATATCTTTTTGAATTAGTGTTTTGGATTTCTTTGGATTAACTACCCAGAAGTGGAATTGCTGGGTCATAAGGTAGTTTTATTTTTCATTTTTTGAGGAACCTCAAAACTGTTTTCCATAGTGGCTGCACCAATTTGCAATCCCACCAACAGTGCATGAGGGTTCCCTTTTCTTTACATTCTCACTAACACTTGTTTATATCTACACTTTGGAGAAAAGGAGGTAGAGAAAGGCTGTGGCAATGTTGAAAATAAGCTATGAAAAATCTGAGGTAATAGGCAGAGAAACCTGAAGCACTGACATGGAGAAAAAGCTGATAGACAGCTATGAATAGATTTGTGCAAGATTCAAGTACTCCTACTTGGAGAAGGGACTGAATTACTTACAGTTAGTTATGCAGATGGGGATTCAGTACAACAATTTGGTTCTGTAATTTGGTATCCAAATGAATGATAAACCCACCTGCTCTGGGAGGTTTCTTGGAGAGAGAATTTACTCATTCCTCTTGTCCTTTGGCTTCTAACTAATTAGAGATGGGTGCCAGGATCCATGTCGAAATCAAAGCACAACCCTTGCTTTGTTATTGGTACATTTAGGTTAGAGAATACAGACAAATTCAGTCACCTTAAACTTTGGGACTTGTAAAATCCTAGTGTGGTCATGAGCCAAGTTGAGCATGATAAAATAGAGGTGACATAGAAGACATTTTGAAATATCTTTAACAGATACTGCTTATATTTCTGCAGTTTGTTGCATACATTCAAGTTATTAGGAAATAATTGATTTAGCTAGAGAATAGTAAAATAATACTTTTTATTATTTTTCCATCCCAGTTCATGGAGTGCCTGCACTCTACCCTTAAACTTTTAAGGGGTTTGTATGTACTAGATTAGGTAGTTATTCCTTAGGAAGCAACTTAATGAGCTAGGAAAACATCAACAAGCATTTTTAAGGGATTGAGTAGGCTTCGAAGACCCTGATACCTTAACTACCCCATCCACATGCGTCTCCACAGGGGATTCAAGTCAATGGAAGTGGGGCAGGGTGACTTTCGGGCCCCAGCTGCATCAGTCCACACCTTGTTCTGCTCCAGATCTGTCCTGACTTGGGTTTTTCCCCCACTCTCTTTCTTAGTTCACCATGTCCCTAGCAACCTCCCACAGCCTGCTCCATTCTGAATTCTGCATTGTTCCTAAGTGAGAAAAGCTCATTAAGTTTTCCCTTATTCTTTTCTGAAAGGAAAACAAAGCAAATAAACACACAAAAAAGATGGGTATCTTTTCAGATGTAGCCACATTTGTATCTTTCCAGGACATTTTATTTTCACTTTTGACAGGAGAAATTGACTTGGTCTACAACCTCACGCCCCTCTTCCCGAAGAATGGTTCATGAGGAATGAGAGAAGCAGCACCTGTGACAGTCACTGTTCTAACCAGTTGCCTGCTGCTGTGAGGACAACGGGAAAGGAATACCATTGGAAACGCCCGTGGTTGTTAGGGTGAGTGTTTTATTGACCTTGACAAACAGACTGGAGAAAATCTCTCTCCGTGACTTTGTTGTCATCTTTGTTAAATGAACTGTATTTGAACATGCCAAGGACTATGGATGTCACCAGGAACCATTTAGCTGATTGTCTGCTATGTGCAGGGCACTGTACAGGGCACACTGCTATGTTGGTAGCAAAGAAGACTTCATTGATAAACAACAGTAAACATTAGTTTACCCCCACCACCCCAGATATTGTGATGGTTAATTTTATGTGTCACTGTGGCTAGGTCATGGGGTCTAGATATAAGGTCAAACAGTACTCTGGATGTTTCTTGGAGGGTTTTTTGGAGATGAGATTAATGTTTAAATGAATGGACTTTGAGTAAAGCAGAGTGCCCTCCCCAATGTGGGTGTGTCTCATCCAATCAGTTGAAGACCTGAATAGAACAAAGTCTGACCTCTCCCAAGCAATAAGGAATTTTGCCAGCAGATGGATTTTGGACAGGAAGTGAAATACTGAATGTCCCCTGGGTCTCTAGCCTACCAGCCTATTCTGCAGATTTTGGACTTGCCAGTCTCCACAATCACATATTCCAATTCCTTAAAATAAATAGATGCTTTATACCTTTCTCTTTCATCTGATTTGTTACTTGATAGGGCACGTTTTCCCTAGGGGGAAGTTGTCTATGACCAGGTTCTCCCATAGCAGTGTTGCTCCATATGTCCTTAGGGATTTGGTGGAGAAATTAATCTATATCTTTAGCAACAGCCTTGAATTTCTGCAAGGAGCATCCAAACTCATAGGAATCATTTTTGACTTAAACATAGCAAAAAACAAAATGAAAATGATTATACAATATTTATGGATTTTCTTTCTTCCTCACATATTTGGAATAAAGAGTGATTTTCTCATCTGATAATAAAATTATTTTAATCCCTTACTAGAGAGAATTAATCCCCATGTGTCTAGTTCAGAATTTAGAAGAAATAGGGTCCAACTGCTAAGCAGGCTTTGGTTCTGCTGGTTTCCTGGTGTTCCTACTCTACACATTCTCCTCAGGAAATTTTCTTCTCTCTAGCATATTTTATTGTAAGAATGCTGTATGTAATACATATGCCATACATGTTTATGTTATTGGTAAGGCTTCCAGTCAATAGTAGGTTAGTAGTCAAGTTTGGAGGCAGTCAGAATTTGTTTGTGGATATACAACTGTGTGGGTTGTCAGCATCCCTAACCCCTGTGCTGTTCATTGGTCAACTGTACTTCCTTGCACTCTGGCTTTTAGCCATACTAAACCTCCAATGCATTGTGTTTTTCACAATTCTTTGCCATGATATGCCATTCTCTCTGCCTGAAAAATTCTTTTAGCCCTCTTTATTTTGCTTGGGTAATTTTGTCTTGCCTTTTATGATTCCCTATAGCCAAAGGGCCTTTGGTGACATCTTTCCCCCCCCCCGCAACTCTTTGTCTTTCTCTGTGCTTTCACAGCACCCCACATTCACCACTATTATGCTAACTTTAAATTCTACTCTAATTACTGGCTTATGAGTCTCCTATATTCTACTGCAATGGTTTCAAATTCAGAGAAGGTAGATTTATTTATTTTTTCCAACCCATTTTATTTCCAGTGTCACTCAGAATATTGGAACACAATAGGAGTTTAATGTGCAGTGAATGAGTGAATGAATGAAGTTTTCTGCAAAATATGAATTTTAGGAAGAAAGAAATCCAAACTCTTTTGATAAATTTTATTGTATATCACAATTATGTGGGTCAGGAATATCGGAAGACTCTTAGAATTCCTTTTGCTTCATAGGGACACTGAGTGAAGTTACTCAGTGAAATTTGGCAAATGTCTAAGCTTGTCTGAAAAGTTAAAGATGGCTTTACTTTCGTGATTGGCACCTTGATAGCCATGGCTGAAAGGTTGGGCTCAGCTGGGAGTACCTATATGTGGTCTCACCAGATAGCGGCTCAAGGTAGTCAGATTTCTTGTATGGCAGCTAAGGGTTCCAAGAGAGCTATCAGGACATGCAGGAGGAAAGCTGGGATGGCTCAGTGGGTTAAGCGCTCACTTTTCAGCCCTGGGGTCCGAGGATCAAATCCCAGCCCTGGCCCATGTGGACCCCCCCAGTTCAGTTCTACCTGGGACAAGCTTCTCATGTAGGAGACCACCAGTTCAGCCCCTGGCTCAAGAGGGCGTGCCTCCCATGCAGGAGGCCACTGGGTTGGATCCTGCCCTGTGCAGCCCTTGCCCACATGTGAGGAAAAAACCATGTCGAAAACTGATGATCTGCAACTATGGAGACTGCTCTGGGCCCTCCCCCTTTTCTCTATCTCTCTCTGTCTCTCTCTCTGTCAACAAAACAAAACAAAACAAAACAAAAAACAAACCAATAAAATAAATAATTAAAAAAAAGAAGGTGCAAGGCTTTTTCTGATCTGTTCTTGAGAGCACCAGCAAGTCAAAGAGCCAGCCCTTGTCCAAGGAGGGGAGGCTAGAAAATTAAGAACAGCAGGTAGCATGGCTTACTGGGGGAGCTAACTTTGGAGATTAGCCCCTACAACTAACTATAATCAACTATTGCCATGTATTAGCTATGCTAAGTTTCTCTGCTATTGTTCTAAAAGTATGGTTTTCAAAATGTTTTCATCCTACCTTTATAAATAAGAAGGAGAAATGAGGGATTACTGTTGTGTATGCAGGTGGATGTGTAGCTGAATAAAAATCATATCAAACCATAGCATGTTCATGACAAAATACATGTCAACCTTAAATGTAGTCTCTCCTGTCATAACCAAGGGCTCTGTTCTCATATTGCAACATTTCAATTGATGATTTGATAAAGGTTTTCAACTTCAGTGGAATTTCTTTCCTAAGTGTGTTTTGGGGTTATATAGAGTTATTTTGGACTGTCACAATGACAATCAAATGTTGTCACAAATGCTTAATTATAATCTGAAATATATGGACAGTCCCACAAAGAATTAGCCTCTCCATAATTTCATTAGCAGTCTTGTTGAGAAACACTGATTCCATAAAGGTAAGCCTCCCAAATTTGCTAATGGCATAACCTACTATTATGATGATAGGAGAGAACTGGCTCAGTAGCAGATCATGTGAAAGAAAAGACAGATTTTAGGTGGAGTAGTAAGAGCCCAAACTCACTGTTCTCTTAAGCTGTATTAACAGAAATTTCATTCCACTGTGTATAGAGCAGAGTGTTCTTGGAGTTCTATGGCCACTTCTGGGCACCTGGCTTGATGAGTGGCACCCATGGGTCACGGAATGGACAGCAGGAGGACAGAGTCTGGGAGCCGTGTCTTGTGAGTGGGAAACATGATATTGTCTTCAAATATCTGAAACATTGTGTGGAAGAAAAATTCTGCCTATTCTTTGAGATTCTAGAAAGCGGAATCAGGGTAAGTAAAAGAAGATTTTTCTAACAATTAAAATAGTTTGTCCAAAAATGGGGTGTTCTGCTTTGTGGGATAATTACCCTGATTAGGAGTCCCTGTAGAGAGCGAAGCATGATAGGCCATTTGAAATAAATTGTATGTTATGAAGGGAAGTCCTGAATGGAGTGTTACCTCTAAGTTACCTTCCTTTATGATTGTGATTGTTAGTTTGGTATCCATGGACTCATATTCCTGAAGTACTTGTGGACAGCACTTCTCCATACTTCTGTAATAATGCCTCAGCTCTTAATTCCTTTCTCTAGCTTTGTAACCTCAAGTAAGTCCCTTAAGCTATCCAAACTTTTATTTCTTTAATCATGAAATAAGAAACCACAGTGCCCCTGCCATGTTTTCCTACCAGAAAACAATGATAAGCAAATTACGTAACAGTTGTAAACTGTAAAATATATGAAAATATGAGAGTTTTTTTTTTTTTTTTTGCTTTTTACAAAAGCTGTGGATAGTCAATGTGCATTCCTGTAACTGTCTTATGTCTGAGAAAAATGTTTTAATTTTTTTAAAGGCCACTTCAATGACTTGTAATTGTTTTTCTTTGGCTGAAAAGGTGTGAAGGTCTCTAATAGCTGTCAACAAAGTGTCATGTGGCGTGATTTAAGTAGCACTTTGTTCTCTTATTGGTTGTCCTTTATTTGGTCCACTCTAGAGTACAAGTTTAGACAAGAAGGGGTGAAGGAGAGATATGCTTGATAAGCTTTTACTTAGATAATGTTCATTTGGGGTGGGGGAGATACAATTATCTTAAAAAAACAACAACAAATGTGTATTGACATCTACTCTCTTTGCCATGACTCCATAGTTAGTGGAGTAGTTCAAATTCCTTTGCTTGTTATAAGAAATTATTAAAAGGAAAAAGAATATATTGACTTAAGCTAACTTGTTAGCTCCAAGTTAGGCAAATCAGTCTCAACAAACCCTTATAAATTCTAAGAAAGAAGACCAATTTATTGTTCATTTAATGTTTAATTTAATTTATTATAGCTAGTGTGCTGGTTTCAGGTTGAATTTATGGTACACTAACACTAGAGTTTTATGTGTTCTATGTACTCTGTATATCACATTGGGGGTCTCTTGTACAATCAACATGTACAATACACTTGTGCCTATTTTATCTGAGTTGGAGCACAATTTTACTATTTTAAATGATTATAGAAAGTTATTGTTATATTTTCCCCCTAATATCATATTATTGGCAATGCCTACAATTTATTTGATGCCAACCGCCTGATGTGGAACACAATTCCCAATTATAGCAATCTTCCTCCAGGAAAAATAGTATTTCGTTCACAACAATTCACTTTTGTATGAGATTTCTAGGAATACAGTTACAAATTTAGGCAACTGTGTGCATTTTTCAGTAGAGATCAATTGCTGATTTTGTTTGTTTTCTAAAGATAAAGATAATAGTTGTTCACAGTAGAACTACAGATAAGCCCCATGGAAGTGAAAGTGATTATTGATCTCTCAGTGGACGTGACTGGTGTTGGTCTTCAGTGGCATTCCATTTAGAATCATGCTTTCCTCTACTGCTTTGCAAATAACACACCGGAAATGAATTTTCGAGAACATCTTTCTTACCCAAGTCCAACCCAGCATAAACAGAAAGAATGCTGAGTTCACTGGAATGACTTGCCCTAGACCATAGAGCTGGGGAAGGGGAGCTGATCTGAGTTCAAGTGCATGGTGGTTTTTGTTATTCGCATTTCTCCTTACTATGGTGGTGCAGTTGTTGCTGAAGCAAGTGCAGGAGGCACCATTATTGATCTGATACTACGTCCCTGCTATGGACTCCCCACCCCCATCCCCTCATTGTCCTCTGTCCAGGTGTTCTGGTTGTAATGGGTAGTCTTCCAATGCATCAGGTAATGTCTGGGAAGTTCTGTTTTCTCTGCCAAACAAAGGAAAATGCCATTTGAGGTGCCAGAAGGAAAATCAATGTGATGGATTCCCTTTCCTTGAAGGTGTGTCTCTTGTGATGATTGCCCCCCTTATTCTCTGACCCTTGTGGGCCCAAGACATCCCACACCCAGATTAGCAGCCTCCTGTACACTTATTTATGTGCCGTCAGCCAATATCCTGCAGCAGTAGCAGCAGCAACCTTGATTTGTTTTCCTCGTTTACAGCTCTGTTGCTAGAAGAGGTGGAGGGAACATTTAATTTGGCATTAAATTCTATTCTGGGGCATCATCCCCAGTGGCAAAGGTGATGTGGACGGTTTGCATTTATGATTTTGCTCAGTTCAACTCATTTTTATGCCCAGGGAAGAGTTTGTGCCCAAGCTGTTCTTGCTTCTCTTGCAGTTTTATTTTCTGATTTCACATAGGCGATTTCATAGGGCGAAACGGTCTGCTTTGCCTTTGTATTCAGACTACCATTTTTTCACTAGAAGTGTTGGCAACAACCTTGTTTCTGCATATACGTGCAAAATGGATAGTGCCTTTGAATTCTGAGTGCTAGCTCTGTTCTTGAGGGGGATGGTCGGTGTCAGGCGCTGACGTGACCAGATGCCCGTGCATGTCAGGGGAAGGGAGTCACCTCAGCTCTTCTTTCCTTTTGCATCTTTACCTCTCGTTTTTTCATGGTGGATGATGGGTCAGTGCACAATCTATTTCTTTTTCCTCTTTATCCTTGAATCACCTTTAGTGGGGTTGACCACCAACGTGCTCTGTGTATTTGTACACTAGAGCCAGAATACACTGGAAATTATTATCACTTCTCCCAGGGTGAGATCTCTTAACCTCTCACAAGCTTTGCTGAATTGCTACTGTTCCCCAGACCTGCCACCAGTTCCCATCTCTCAGGACCCAAGGCTTTCCATCCTCATTGCTGGTTTCTCTGCTCAGAATGGCCTCTGCCCTCTATTTCTTCTTAAGGTGGCCCTTGCTCCCAAGTTTCTTTCTCCACAAAGAATAAAGCATTTGCCTCCAGTTTCCTCCTCTCACCCCAACATTGACCACATTAGTCCTCTCATCTTTTTTTCTGACTTCTGTCTAGTCTTTTCCTTCATAGTGCAACCTGTGTATGGACACACAAGTTGCAAGGGGAGAAAACCAAGGCAAGGTAATGGGAGAGACTGAAGCCAAGGGGAGCTTTTTGAGAGACCCCAGGCCCCGTTCCCCATCTCTTATCTCTTCAAGGGTTTCTTGATCCCTGATTCTTCATGTTGATACTTGAACCTGGCACCCAGCCTGACAGAATCCAGAACAGATTGTTTCCGAAGGAGCCATTGTTCTTCGTGTTCGTGAGAGATGTTAAGAGAGACGACAGGCCCCTAATGGAGTCACTTGTGCTAAGCCCCATGCTAACAAACCAGGGCTTACTACCTCCCCTAATTTCAGTTTGCTCCCAGGATTGTAACTTTTAACCAGTCAATCTGGAATTACCGGTCTAGTCAGCACTAGTGAGGTTATCAGCCCCATAGACCCCTTCTGTCCTTCAGCGGGAGGCGAGCTTGCCTGAAACAGGCCTCTTTGAGCTAGATAATTCTTTTTTTCCTGTCCCCTTCTGCCTGTAGAAGCTCTTTTCTGTATGGCTCTTTGGAGCTCCTTTCTATTCACTAGATGGAATGCTGCCCAATTCATGAATCATTAAATAAAGCCAATTAAATATTTAAATTTACTTAGTCTTTTTTTTTAACAGAGTAAAAGAATAAAAAAAGGAGGAAAAAACCATAATTAAACTGCAAACTACCCAGAGCCTGAGGCTGTTGAAGACAAAAAGGGTTGTACAAAATCAATTGCAAAAGGGAAAAGAGAAAAAAAATAGCCACAATTGTTCTCTCAGCCTGGCCTATTTCTACAATTCCATGGCTAATGAATATTTAGCCTGTTTCTACCAGTAGCTCAGGATGTGGGTAACCAGAAATCAGTCCTCTAACTACACACATTTGGTATTTTCCTTAGAGCACTAGTACCCTCTGGTTGTGCACCACTCAGAATCCTTAAGATCTGCGGGGCAGACGCTGCTAGGAGTGATTCCAGCATCCATCACTAGATGGAGCCCTTGCTATGTATAAATACAGCCCCAAGGGCCCTGGGATAGCCAGTGAAGCCTTTAGCTGGAGGGCAGCATTTTTTGAGAGTGGTGCTTGGTTAAGAGAATCCATTTCTCTTCCAGTTAGAACCCTAGCTGTTATTGCAGGTGCTCAAAGATTCTCAGTGTGTAGATTGATACATAGTATCCCCCCTTCACACACACACCCAGTAGCTTTACCAGCTATTTATTGGGGGTCTGGATGTGTCTCTGGCTGCCTCAGCCCCTCCAGGCATCTTTGCAAGAGCTGGAAGCTCCTCATTGTGGGGTGAGACTCTGGCTTCATAAACATGCAGCTTCAATATAATTAGCTGTCTAATTGTTCGCCCACACTGAGCCCATGTGTGTGTTACTAATTATGATTTATTTAAAAACCCTCTGTTTGCCATTCTTTGTTCTCTCTTTCCTCCCCATTGAAGGGTCAAGGGAGAGATTGGATTTGCAAACTGTTCTGAATGGTAGGTCTTATTTTCCTCTGCATTATCTGGACTTCTCCTTCCTGTTTCAAAATGGATGTAGCTTCTGGTACCCAGTTACCAGTGTGCCTACCTGCTACTTTCTACTTCTCCCGCCAGCAGCAAAAGGTATAAGGACAGGTGTGGCTGCACTACATGGTAGAAGTAACTACCACGTTAAAGGTCACATCAACATATCCACTGCCTCGCATCTGTGTTTCTCACAAAGACATTATACCTGAGCTTCAAACTCACATGCACAGTTGTGTACTGGACATCGCCACCTAATTGTGCACAGGCGGTTCTAATTCAACACGTGCAAAACCGGACCCCGTGCCTTAGCCCTCCCTACACCTCACCTTGTCCAGGCCAGAAACCTGAGGACTCTGAGTCTTCACGTTCCTTCTGTCCTAGTTTTTGTCTTCGCCTTTGGTGAATAATACTTTCTCAGATCTCTCTGTTCTCTGTTCTACCTGCTGCTGTTGTAAGCAAACCGCCCCACTGTAGCCTAGAGCACAGTGATGGTGTCCATTGGTCTTCCCACGTCCATTCTCAAGACTCATATGCCACCACAGTGCATCCACAACACAGCTAGGCTGTTCTTCCTCACGCATCACGGCTCATGTCCCTCACCTATTTAAAAGCCACCCCACCCCCCCAGGCCTCTAGCTCATTCTCAGATGTTTCCAGAGGTGCTCTCTGCCCTCTCTGCCTCCCAGGGTCCTCACCTCTTCAGGTTTCCCCTATACCAGTGCCCCCCCACCCCCACCGATCACTGCAGCTCCCTCAGGCCATGCTGCCATGTGCCCATGTCCCTGCAGGATGGTTCTCCTCCTCTCTGATTGAGGAGACCCCATTCTCTTCATCCCCGAACCAAAGCCTCGCCTGATCGCTCCAGGAGCAGTGTTACCACAATCCCAGGGCGCATCTGTCAAAGCCCTCATCATTGCAATGGCCTTTTTTTGTTTGTCCTCCCCTGGAGACTGCAAGGTCCAGGAGGCCAGGGACTGTGCCGTTCACCCTCACAGGTGTCCCTAGTGCCTCACCCTCATGAATGAACAGGAGGCACAACTACTGTTAGCACTGGAGTGTGTTGGGGCTAATCAAGTGGCAGCGGGAGCCACTGCAGTGTGTGTGTGAGAGAGAGAGAGACAGAAAGACAGAATTCTGGGGCTCACAGCAGGTCCTCCTTATCTCCTTTTTACTTAATTATTATGTAAATGAGACCTGCAGGGCATGTGTCATTTTACTTGCAGCCTGAGGGAGGCTACCTACAAAGTGAAATATTCATAAAGTATACAGATGCCACACACCAAATGCTTGCCCTGAAGATGAGAAGGTTTGATAAAGGAAGCCTGAATAAGCAAAGGAGGTAGGATTCTGGACAGACCCTAAGTAGTCACCCTCAATGTGGGTTCTAATCAGCGACAAGGAGGCAAGGAGAGAGCCTGAGAGGAAACAGAGATGTGACTGAAGGCACGCTGTAGCTTTGAAATGGTCCGTGTGAAGATCGGAATGCGGCTTCAGTACTTCCTGAGTGTGGTCCACACAGAAGTGGAGAAGCATTGCCCAACCCCCCGGAACTAGATCTGAAGTGTGCCTTTGACTGTCAGCCTCCAGCTCTCAGCCCCTTCCGGGTCTGTCTCAGTTGCCAAGGGATCTGCCTCATCAGTCATGCCCTTCTCAGAGGAGCCCCCATCTGATGACTCTGCTGGGGGAGGTGTAGAGGCCCAGCCACCTCAGCCTCTTGAGGGACAACGCTGATGGGCAATGGTCACTCCAGAGCTCCCGGTGGGTTGACAGGCTGTGTGGGTCTGAATCCCAACTGGACTTCCCGCTTTCCAGACTTGCTTCTTATCCTTTCTTTCCAGATTTCGACCACTGAGTTGGTTTTGGAGAATTCAACACAAGATGGTTCTAACCACAAAGATGTGGTCTAAGGTGAGGGTTTGGAGCTGAATCCCTCCCTTCCTGGATGGCAGGAGGACTAAAGGAAGCCCCTGGCACAAAGTGGAAGTCCAACGGCTCAAACTCACCCACGGCGCACTGACCGGCGGAAATGCACGAGTGGGCACACTAGACCAGACGTTTAAAAGCAGTGGGAGAAATACTAGCGGTAAGGATAGCAGGATTGGGTGGCTTTGCTAGGGGTTATTGACCCTCTGTTGAATGAAAATAAACAGCTGAGAGTAACAGGCAGGTGTTTGATGGTGGACAGAGCACCCAGGCAGATGTACGGGAGGGCTGAGGACTAAGCCCGGGACTCTCAGGCAGAGCAGCTGAGCATCAGTCACTGGGTTAATGGCCTGACCCAACCCAACCCAACTGAGGCAGGCCAGCTGGTGAGTACCATCTGGCTGACTGGTCAGGGGCCGGAGTGACGAAGATGCAAAGACTGCAGACTGGAAGGGTCTAGAGTTGGGGTGTGCGGATGGGCAAATGGAAGTGAGCACCATGGCTGAACATCTTTGTACCATGTGTTAGTGTCCACCAGACATGAGCCCCTGGGAAGAGTCACTAAATGACTGCCAAGAGAAAAGACTGCATGTGGTCATGAGCCAGGGGCTTGTGAATGAAGGGGCCCTGGTGGCAAAGATGGAGGGTGTGCATGGGCCCAACAACAGGACTCCTGCTCACCAAGGCTGACTTCTGCCACTGCTGAATGTTCAGCCTGCAGCGGCGGCAAAGGCTGAGATGCCGGGATGCTGTGGTTCGTCCTTAGGGAGACTAACTGCACATTTGATGGCAAATTGGCTATGATCCCAGTCTGTTCTGGCTGATATAACAAAAGCACCACAGACTGTGTGGATTATAAACACCATAAATTTAGTTCTCCCATTTGTGAAGGCTGGATAGTCCAAAATCAAAGTGCCGGTAGGTTTGGTGTTTGAAGAAGACCCATTGCTTGGTTCATAGACTGTTGTGTCCTCAAAGACACTCTCAGCCAGTCTCTTTTATAAAGGTACTAATCTGGGGATGCTGGGATGGCTCAGCAGGTTGAGTGCTTGCCTTGCAGCCCTGGGGTTCAGGGATCGAATCCTGGCCCCGGCCCGCATGGACCCATATGCTGAACTGGGGTGTGGCCCCAGTTCGGTTCTCGCTGGGGTGAGCTTTCCATGTCAGAGGCCCCCAGTTCAGGCCCCAGCTCCCGGGGGCATGCCTCCCATGTGGAAGGTCCTCGGTCCAGCTTCTGCCCTGCACGGCCTCCCTGCCCACCTGTGTGGAACAAAATCATGTCGAAAACTGATGATGTGCAACTGTGGAGACTGCTCTGGATCCTCCCACTTCTCTCTCTCTGTCTTTCTCTGTCAAAAACAATTAAAAAAAAAACCCCAAAACACAAAACAATATAAAAGTACTAATCCCTTTCATGAGGGCTCCAGCCTCATAATCTAGCATCACCCAAAGGCCCCACCTCCCATCACATTGGGTGTTAGAATTTCAACATATGAATTTGGAAACATTTGCTCTTTTCATTCTGAAAGAGGCTGGGTTGCATTTTCATGGGAATAGACACAGCTTTAAGCATAGGTTTGCCTTTCTGGCCCACAGGTGTCAGCCAGCACTATTATCAGAGAACTTAGGGAGAGTTTGATGCACCCCCTCTGACTCCTACATTTCATTGAGCCAGACCAGGAAAGCCAGTTTACAGCAAAGGAAGTACAGAGTGGTCCCTTGACCAGGGCATCCATTAGACACATCACATTCCACACTTCCCACATTCTACTGGACTAATAGAGCACTGGAGTAGTTTGCCAAAGGCCCGGGTGAAGCATTAATGTGGAGGCAACAATTTGTAAGAATGGGGTGCCATTCTCTGGGGTGCATTATATTTACTTAATCAAAAATTTTTATATGGCACAGTGTCCCCAGTAGAAAAACGAAAAAGAGAAAACAAAACAAAAAATACTCCACATGATTTCAGTAATCAGAGAGTGGAAGCAAAACTGACCCCACTAGGACCTCCCTAATGCACACTGGGGAACTTGTACAACTCTAGGCTCCACAGTGTGATGGATCCCAGTTCCCTTAAGGTCATGCCATTACCAGAAACATGGCAAGATTTCCACTGAGTTATATGCTATGGCAGTGCCTGTCACACTTTGGGCATCTGTATTCATGGATTCATGGACAAGAAGAGGAGTTGCCAACTCTGCATAAGTAATCAATCGTGATAATCAGGCTTGGGTGGAGTTGTAGGTCGTGATGGGGCCAAGGATCAATATTTGCAGGTATTTCTTAGGCACTGCCTTGTCTAATTGTGACTGTAAATGGACAGGTCTAGCAACCCAGCCCTGAGAATACACGGTGACCAGAGACTCAGGGCCCTCTTGGATTAGAACCATGCAGCTAGATAAACCACTGTGGACAGCAGAAAGGCGCTCGCTAGGGCGAGGGGACAGGAAGGCAATAAGTAGCACTTATAACCCAACGCAACTGGGCTGTGGGTTTTCCCACCAGCCACCCTGCTCTAAGTTTCTCCTCAGGGAGGTGGGCTACTCCCTGAATGCATATGGAGAAGTAGATGCAAGTGGCAAGGGGGTCTATTGTGGAAGACATGGAGATGCATCATCCACATTCCCTTCAGGGAAGAACTTGCTGCTCATACGTGGGACAGGCACCGTCTAGCTCTCAGCTTCTTAATGTCTATCTCAGCTGAAGAGGTAGCTTCACCTGAGGTCATATATTTCCAAGGCATCATGTGTTTGGTGCCTGAATAAGATGGATTTTAAAGAGCTGCCTATTTGGGACCAACACAAAGTCATTACTCGCTCAGAGCTCCTTGCTGGCTTGACTTGGCTGAGCCTTATTGGGTCTGAATCATGGTTCCCCTTCTCCCTCTGCCCAGTCCTCCCTTTTCTTTCACAGTTGTTGATCCCTATTATACATCTTGTATACCTTATACCACACTGCTTCCAGAGAACCCAACCTGTGGCACTGCCCATTAGCACTGGCTCTGGCCAGATTCCTCCAGTTCTTTTATTTAGCCTCTATTGACCAGTTTTGGGGTGCTGAAAGCAGTCTGCATTCTTTTTGGTAGACCTCATTTCTAGCTGCAGCTCAGTTCTGAAACACAGTGTATCAAAAACCTGAGTAGGGGACATTGTGTCTTTAGTTTCAAAATGAAAATCCCCTCATTGATCTTGACCACACATCTGATTCTTGGCTGCAAATCCATTCCTTCTAATAAATTTACTGTGGTTCTGTTCTGGAATTGAAATTTAATTCAGCGAATGAAGCTTTAATCTAGTGTATCTTTGATTGGAGCAGAAAAAATAGGAGAAAAACTTCTGTTCAAGATTAGGTGGTAAGAACGTAGCAACTTGGTTGGCAGAAAAGGATAAATGTGCATATTTGACAATCACAGTTTTGGGAGAAGAACCGTAATTACTGTAGCAGAATCAGTTAATGTGATCTCCTAGATCCATGTGACTATTTCTGCTGTCGCCTCCTCTAGGCCTAGCTGCTTTCCTGGGCCTGGGCCTGAATTGACCAGACTCACAGAGGCTCTGGTTTCTCTAGAAGTGGAGTGTGGCCTGGAGGGACCAGGTCACACAGTTTAGGATATAGAATCATTTTCTGTGAGGAAAAGACTGAAGATACAAAAGAGGGAGTGCATAATTTTTCAGTCTTTTTTCCCCCTAAAGTCTTATTCTTAAATCTTGTGGTTCTGTGTAGCCTGTATGGAAATGACCCCAGAATGAACAACCAGTAGTATTTTCTTCTGAAGCTGTGATCATCCTATTCAGGTATGACCTGGTACCTTGCATTTGCTTTTCCTCCTTTCTTGTTTCGCTTCCTTTCCTTCTCATTCTAGTTCCTGATCATTTACTTGTCCCCTCCTCTTATTATATGATATCATATGAGCTTTGCCCCAAGAGTTGTTTTTCAGAGAACTCAAGCTAAGGTAAACGACTCATATTTACTGGGTTCTTGCTAAGTGCAGACACGGTTCTCAGTGCGATGATGTATTATCTCCTTTCTTCTCCATAACAACATGATGAAGAAGGTACTATTACCATTTTTGTTTTATAGATGAAGGAAGTGAAACACAGAGGTTAGGTGGCTTGTCCAAAGTCACCATGCTAATAAACCTAAGAACCAAACTTTAGGTCAGACATTTGGGCTCCTCACTTTGCACTCTTGCCTCTTGAAGAATGGCCACACTCAGAGTGTTGGCTAAGATCTTCGTGTTTCAAATATCACGGGGACTGTCACCTTAAGAATGTCTTCGCTCATGTATAAAGGAGAGGTGTTACTTGCTTCAAAAATGAAACTTTTATAACTCTCTCTGCATCGAAAGGTGAGCATTTATTAGTATCCATTATTGTTGCAGATTAGGTGCTGAAAATGAATCTATTCATAGATTTTATTTATTTAGTCAGTTTTTGTTCTTGCAGTTTAATTGTTGGTGTCAGTTTTTTTCTGTTGATAAATGCTCCGAGATAGCAGGGGCCTTTCTTTTTCCTCCCTTATATGTACAACATTGACCAAGTGTCTATAAAGCACAATAGCCCATTGATGTTCTAACTCAAAACATTGGAAGAAGGTTATGGTGGGTCATGTGGCCTTGAGTGAAATCTTGGGGGAAAGGTAAGCCTGGTCAAAAGAAACTTAGAACCTTCCAAAAATGCAGGACTTCTTCGCAGGGCTCTATGACTCCTTACCATCTGCTCCCACGGGATCTATAGACATACTTGAAGTCTCTGTATATCTGGAAATATATGAAAATCTGTGATGGGGTCAGTGGGTGCATTTGGGAGGAGGGAGTTAGGAGAGGACATACACATTTTATCAGATACTCACAACTGTCGCTATTATAAAAACACTGAATTTTAAATATTGGTATTATTTCTTTCTGTCTTGCCTTATATAAATGATTTAATAATTGGGGGCTCAATTTCCTCCTATAGAAACAGGACACTAAAACTTTCTAATGCCCAAGGTTGTTGTCATGATTAGAAGAGAGGAAATATGTCTACAGAGGCACACTGTCATCACCAAAACACCTTACCAGTGTGGGATGAGTAGTCATTGCTGTCAGCTGAAGGAAGTGAGATGGCAGGGTATGAAGGGGAGACACTCTCATGGTGACTAAGTAAATATGTCTTAGGTTTAGTTCATTCAGAAGTTGACCTTTAGAAAAGGATTTGAGTATAAGTAGTTGATGTAGGCTATGTTGTCAGGTCGTCCAAGTATTGGGAGAAGAGTATTTGAGTGACACAATGTGCGATAATGAGCAGGTTGCTTCTGTGAGCAACTAGTCTCAGTCCCACATGTAGCACACGCTCCTGGTTGTCTTACCTGAGGGCCCAGCATGTTCTTGTAGCCAGAGATAGCTCTCAGGCAGCTTAACAGGTGCTCACATGAAGGTGCCACCTGTGTGTCCTGGAGGGGTGACTGCCAAGAAGAAATACGGGTGTGGCATTGCATTGGTGGCGGCAAGCTGTGAGTTAGACATAGTCACGTGCATTATCTGTATTAAATTCAAAGTCAATGGTTCCCAAACATAGCTCCCTGCTAACATCACCTGGGAGACTGAAAAAAAGATTCAGATTTTCAGGGCCCATATTTAGGAAATTTTAATTAAGCGTGTCTAGGGCAAGGTCTGATAATTGACATTTTTCAAAGGCTCTCCAGGTAATGATCAGCATGTTTAAGAAACATGGCACTAACATTAACCCTGTCCAACTCTGTGTACGAGCTAGATTCACTCTTCTGATGCTGAATGAATATTAGAACTGAAAACACATTTGCTGATATTTGTATTTTTGTCCAGATTGTGACATTTGTTTTTTTAAGCTTATAATGAACTCAGCCATTATAGTAAGTTACCTTTCTAAGTGTTGTTTTATTTTATTCTATTTCATTTTTTAAAGATTTATTTTTATTGTTCTTGACTGAGAGAGACAGATAGAGACAGAGAGAAGGGGGAGGGCCCAGAGCAGTCTCCATCGTTGTACATCAGCAGTTTTCAACATATAGTGATGCCTTGGAATTCATACTTAATCCATCCCAGAACCCTGTTTGAGTTCCAAAATGTTTGAGTTCCAAGACGAGTGAGCGTTTGGATAAAGCTATGGGCCTGTACAGTCTATACGTCCCATGTGAACAATGTGTTGGTGTTTGGATTCCAAAGCAGTGTCTGGATTCCAAGGCAAAATTTGCTTGATTTTTTTGTTTGGATTCCAAGTTGTTCAAGTTTTGGGGTTTTCGGATTCCAAGGTATCACTGTAGTTTAGTTTCACACAGGTATTCAGGGAAGTCATGCAGGGCAGGAACTGGGTCAGGGGGCCTCCCACATGGGAGGCACACCCCCTCGAGCCAGGGGCTGAACTGGGGGCCGAGAACTAAACAGGGGGCCTCCTGCGTGGGAAGCACACCCCAGTTCAGCATATGAGTTCACGCGGACTGGGGTTGGGACTGGATCCTCAGTCGCTGGGGCTGCAAAGTGAACGCTCAACCTGCTGAGCCACCCTGGCTTCCCCTAATTATTGTTTTAGTATCTGAGAACTGTCCGTCAAAAATCCAGCCATTGTCAATATACCAAGAAGTTACCTAGCTGGATGCTTTGCGAGCAGCCCTCGTATTGAATGTCTGTTTGAGTCTTGTTTGTGTTTTCAGTAATGTTCTATGTTACAGTTGGCAGAAAAAAAACTAAAAAAAGTAAAAAGGGCACATGGCCCTTAAAAACCCATTTATTGTAGGTATAATTTGCTCCATTATGAAGGTAAGAAAACTGAGACTTGATGTGTTAAGTGTTTCACACAATATTCCTCCCATATTGTGGTAGAAGCAGAATTCCAAGCCAGTGCCTTCGCTTTACCTCAATGTCCCACTTCCTTTTTCAAGGGCCTCTTTCTCTTTCAGATGCCATGCGTCTTTAACCTCAGGGGAAGGGTGGGACCCCCTTTAGAATGCCATGCTCCCACCAAAGGCATCTGCATTACCTATCAATAGAAGAAAGCCTCTGAACGGTTTTTCAAATAAGTTCCTTTCTCATTTACTCTGCCATGATCAGGTTCCTAACATCCCATGCCTGGACAGTTGAAGTGTCTTTCTAACTCGTCTCCCTGCCTTCAGTCATCACTTCCTCCATTCCTGTGACCCACGGCTGACACAACCTTGACCATGCCACTGTCTTCCCTAGAAACCTGCAGAGACCCCTCATTCCTCATCTATACAATGGAGCCAAACACTCATCATGAGAGACCCAACCCTCCACAACCCGGTTCCCACCCTGCATCTTCAGGCTTCTTATATCTCATGGGTGATGTTAGCATCCAGGCAGCATAACAGAAACCTCTCTAGGTATTTGAACAGCGAAACAAAGAGAGAACATAGAATGGAATACTACTCAGTGATAAGAAAAGATGAAATACAGTCATTTGTGACAACACGGATGGACCTTGAAACCTTCTTATTAAGCGAAATAAGTCAGACTGAAAGAATCAGGAAACATATGACCTCACTTATAGGTGGAATATAAAACTGAAAGTAACAAAGAAACAAATACTTATGGACACAGTCAATAGTTTGGTGGTTACCTGAGGGTAAGAAGGGAGGTGGGTGAAAGAGCAGGGGGTGGGAGGAGAAGTTGGGAGTGGGCACCAGATATATGGTGATGGAGGGAGAGCTGATTGTGGGTGGTGAGCACATAATGCAATACATAGGTGATGTCATGTAGAGCTGTACACTTGGAAACTATGTAATTGTTACCAACCAATGTCACCCCAATAAATTTAACTATAATAAAAGAAGAGAATGTTGGAATATTAGAGAGACTGTAACTGCAGAAAGCAGCTACAATCCTGAAGCAATTGCACGGAGCTCAGTGGAGCCCTGTGGTGACGAGGCTGCCTGAGGAAGAGGAGACGCCTCACAGCTACTGAGTCTCAGGAGCTCAGTGGAGGGCTCGTCACCGGAGATACTCACACATGTGGGAGAAGAGCTTACTCAACTTCTGTATTCCAGAGTTTAACACAAGGCCTTTGTGCTCCTGGGTGTGCATCTCTGATGAGGGGGAGCTGGGGACTTGTACTTCCAAGGGGGCACGATTTGACTGGGAGTCTATAAACATCTGAGAGATTGGAACTAATTGCTGCTGCCAAGGTGAAAAGCCATGAACGGGGCAATGCTGACAAAAAGAGCAAGCCAACAGGAAGGGGCAAGTCTCATACTTCCCTCTGGCTCCCAGTCTCCCTCCAGGGTCCCCTGTTTGTGGAACCTAGAAGGAGCCAGCTGACCATGGAGACAGGTAATCTGCCCACCCCAGCCCCAGTGCCATATAGCTGAGTAAAAATGGTACCGCTGAGCTGAGAGACAATAGCTTAATAACCAGCAGGCCTCCTGAAGTGGTTGGTGGAGCCACCAAATAGGCTTGACTCTCAAACATCTCAGTTTTGACTAATGCTAGCCTATCTTATTAGAATGTCCTTCTCAGCCACAGCACCACTCCAAGGGCCCGTTTTTGTGAAGCCTTCCAGGTCTCCCCTTATTTCTAACCCCCAAGCCAGAAAAAAATCTTTTCTTTATCTGTTTTCTCCTAGTGTTTATGCTTCTATAAAGCAGTTATCACATTGTACTACAATTACTTGCTTCAAATCTGTATCTTCTGCTTGAACTCTTCAAGAGGAAGATGTTGCTCTATTACTCTTCATTTTCTCCAAGAATTCAATACATGTATGTCAAATTGCAAAAGGCCAGATGCATGAATGAAAAAATAAATAAATAAAATGAACGCAGTGGGCAGAATCAAAGTCCCTGCTTTCAGAATTCAAGGCCCAAACCAGTGTAGAGATCTAGGGGAGGTGGGTGGACCTTGTCCCTTCCCCCTATCGACAATTTTAGCTGTTATAAAACATGGAAACAAGAAAATGAAACAAACATTGTTTTTTAGGATTATTTTAGAATTTAGCAATCCCATTGGATTTCTCGCTTCCGTGTCCCTTCGGCCTAATGAAAATTGAGGATTTGACAGATGTTTAGTTCAGTTCAGTGCAGTTTGCTTCTCTGTTACCCTCTCTTTTACCACTTTTCTCTTATTTTTGCAGGACCTTGGTTGTTTCCCCCTCGCAATTAACATCTACTCAGGTGTTAAGTAATACTGGTTTGAGATGTTGGAGTGTCTTTATTTAAATGGGACTTCTAAATGATGGGCAGCCTTTCTAGAATCTGAGGTCTATATTGCTATGTTAGATATTTACAGCAGGCTGTGAGTGAAGGTATTTTTGGAAGTCTTCATATTTATACTTGTTTTTCTACAAACTCATTGAAATTCAGATCTAGCATATCCTTATCCGGCATTAGTGTATTCTCAGTGTTCTATTAAGCCCTTCTGCATTCATTGTATCACGCAATTTAATCTTCACAGCAACTCTGAGGTAGAAATTATTATCCCATATTTATACCTAAGGAAACTGGGACTCAGAGAGATCAAATAACTTACCTGTGATCACAGAGCACGTGAGTGACAGGGCTAGAATTTGGATGCAAGCCCATTGGATTTCATTCTGACTGCTCCTTTCCCATCTGTTGTGCTTACAGGCGGTCTCAGTTCCAAAGTGGACCCTGATACAAAAGGAACAGCCATGTCCCTATAGAGAAGTGGCTTTTCTCCAGAGGGCAATGATATTTGGGTACGCATTTCTGCAATACATCCGCTCCTGCTGATGCCTGAGTCTCCTGGTCCCAAGCAGAAAGAAACTGACTTGGAGGGGTGTGATCCAGGAGCAACACCCCTGGCTGGAAAACCTTAGGCTCTTCTGCTGGGTCATTTGACTTTCCTGACTCTGTTTTCTCAGTTGTGAAATGAAAGGGTTGGGTGACTTCCCAGGCCCCCTTAAGCCCTGACATGGAATGATTAACCCCTATTTTGGCATATGGGATCTTTCACTTTCAAAGTCATGGCCTCTGTTGTCTCTCTAAGGACTTTCAGAAGGTGATGAAGAGTCAGAAGAGTTGAGAACCTTGAATCTCTAGTGAAGAATCAGCTGGTTGGAGTGCGGAGCCTGAATTGCCACTCTGTTATCTGTAATGGGGGTGAATTAGCAGGTCTCAGGCCCCTGCATGGACAAGTGTCCCCACCATAAACATTAGTGGTCTAGGTCGACCACTCATGACAAGTCCATACTGATTAACCCAATCTTTGCTTGCTCAGTATTTGGAACCGGCCTTGAGCTGCCCTGGTTAAATGCTAAATAATTCATGACACGCTTCCTGCTATTGTTGCCTTGAACAGCTCTTGACTTTGCCCTTTGCTGCCGTTCCCTGGAGCTCCCATGCATTATGGTTTGGGGAGGAAGATATGAGAGGATGCCAGTCCCGGGGGAATGGAGACAAACATAGTCATGGTTTCTATGGCACCCCCGAGACCCGAAACTGCTGAGTCTCCCACATCTCTCATCGTAACATTTAGAGCTGCCTTGTAGTTCACCCGAGGACATGTTCCTGGGAAATCATAGAATATTTATTAGTGTTATTACATTTTCTCCAGCACCTTTCATCCCAGAGGATCCCAAAATGCTTTGCTAACAAAATATCCAGGGAAATTTTACCCATTTCTAAAGTCAAACCGCTGTTCCTTACTTTTTCTCTCACCCCACCCCTTCTCTTTGCCTTCCCTCCATCCATTTGCACTGGAACTTTTAAGACTTCTCATTGCTTAACAAATAACAGTCAAATGCCTTAACCTGGTTGTATTCATTTTCTCTGGGTGCTGTAACAGATCACTACAAATGTGGTTGCTTATAACAATACACGTTTGCTCTCTTATAGTTTTGGAGGTCAGGAATCCATAATTCCTTTCACTGGGCCAAAACCAAGGTGTCGTCAGGGCCATGCTCCCTGAGTAGGCTCCAGAGGAGACCAGACTTCTTACTGTTCCCATTCCTAGGCCTGTGTTCCTTGCATTTTTTGTCTCATGGCCATCTTCAAGACCAGCAGTATAGCATCTTCAGTTCTCTTTCTTTTCCACCTTCACTTTGCTTTCTCCTCTACTCTCAGACCTCCCCCCTGCCCTCCTCTTACAAGGACACTTATGATTATATTTAGGGTCTATTGGCATGATCCAAGAGAATCTCATTATATCTGCAAAATCACATCTTCTATGTAAAGTAACCTTTAGATGCCAGGGATTAGGGTTTGGATATCGTTAGGAGCCATTATTATTTAGCCTAACCACACTTGACAATGAAAACTCTTTCCACCTGACTGAAATGCACATCTAATGTCCCCCCACTCCCCACCACAGACCATATGCCTGAGACAAAGTAGAATGCTCAGTTCTGGTCAGAAATTTTTGCATCTTTCTGCATCCCAGTCTTTACTTGTGGTTTTCTCTTGGGACCAGAAATGCTTCCTTTCCTCCATGATGCTGTGCCCTCCTTGTTCCCAAGTGGAACAAGTCCCTCTGAAATATAGGCCATTTCTGTGGTCTCACTTACCTCTGGTTGTATAAGGGACTTACTGGCTTCCCCGCTGAGCTGCATGCTCCCTGCATGTGAAGACCGCCCGTCCCCTCCCAGGGCCACTGCCTGCCTCCCACTTGGGGAGACTTTAGAATGTCACATGTATTATTTCATACAGTAATAGGACAGGGAAAGTTTCAGGTTGATTCTTCAAGCTGTGGTTTTGTCATTCAACAGTTATTCATTGTTCATTTAAAAATATTTGTTTAGTTTTCTTCTGACTCCAGTCCAATTCACAGTGGTGAACAAGTATACCTTAATCATGAAGGAATTTAAGACCTAGAGGGGACTTTGGACACCAAGCAAGCAAGTACAACTCCTGCTAAGTAGAAGAGAAGACCAGGGTGCTGTAAGAGCACCCAGCAGGGGCCTATCTGGTAGCACGATGAGATTCAATGAAAATTAATTCAGCAATTGGAGATCTACTGAATGGACAATCATAATATTATTATTTATAACAAAGATCTGCCATCCATTTGCATAATGCTTCTTATGAGGTGTGATCATAATGTAAAAGAGTGGTTTTTAAAAAAACAAATATAAATTATATTATGGGGAATTCAGCATTGGAAAGGACCTAAAGGCCACATTGTTCAACTTTCTGATGCAGCTATTTCTTCTACAACATGCCTGATACGTGTTTGCCCAGATTCTGCTTGAACATTTTCAAGGAGTATTGTTTTCAAGAAAGTCACCTTGGATTCTATGTGTGTATTAGAAAATATGGAGGGAAGTTGGTGCCATATACATCTATCTGTCTGTCTATCTATCTCTCATCTTCTATCTACATATATAAAATCTGTATATATATCACACATAAAATTTGTGTATTATATTGTATATATAAATGCTTATGTGCATCTGTGTTTATATGTATGGATATGTATATATGTATACATTATGTATATGTATGTACATATATAGTGATTGTGCTACAGTTCTGAGGGAGAAGTTCCAAATATATTTTGAAAAGTGGCATTATTGTTGGAATTCATTAGGTTATATCTATACTCTGTCAAAGTATCTAATTGGACCAGGAATTCATAAATGGAGATGTTTGAAAATTATTTTCTTTGCAAGTATTTCAAAATGATTTCACGGGGATAACATCTCCACAACAGCATTAATCCTTTTCTAAACTGGAAGCCAATACTCAAAATGAGGATGATTTAGTGGAAGACTGTGTGCCTTGGAATCACTCAGACATGAGATCAGATTGTGGTTCTCCTACTTAGAAGCTGCCTTAATTAAGCTGTTTAATATCTCCGAGTCACAGTTTCATCTGTAAAATGAGGCTAATAACACCTTCTTTCCAGGACAGTTGTTAAAAAGAAATATGCTTAGCACACAGTGGAAACAAGTTACGGTATTCTCTACTCTTTTATGAAGAAGTTGAGACTGGTCTTATATCCAATTTTATGGTAAACAAAATAAGGAATAAGACTGTAAGATGATTTTTCTAAGGTTTTACAATTTTCTAAATGCAAAAGCCAGGTTAATTGTTTCTCATATACTATTCTTTTTTTCCCCTGTCCTTAAAGATGTGCATTGTTTAACCTTTTTTAAAAATATAAATACAAATATATGCCTCTATGCACACATAGGGTATATTGGAGTCTTGTTTTGTGAAACCAAAACCTATGTTAGATGACTTTGGGAGAAGCATATTTTAATGCAAGGGTTCCTCTTATGATTTTAGTATGCTCTGATGATACATGAAAACTCACCTGATGTTTAATGTCATCTGATTGATATCTATCACTGCTCTTCCCTCTTCCTTCACCTGCATGCAGTGTGTTGAGCCCACATTACACCTTTGAAAGTGTTGCTATTTCATAAGTCCGGAATCAGAGTCACTGTAAATGTAGTGGGATAAGGGATTTATTTGGGTAGCCAGATCTTACACAATTGGAAAAGTGAAGGTCCAGATGGGATTTGGAGAAATAAAATGACCCAGCAACTAACTATGCAATCTGAGAATATGTGCAGCCTCTGAAGTGGAAATATAAAAGGGAATGCTAGGCAGGATGTATGTGTATGTGTGTGGCAAGGGAGCACTTGGAAATAGTGCCTCTGTGCAGCTATCACCTCTGTGGGTCTTGAGACAGGTGTCTGGTGGTGAGCCCGAGTCTACTATTGGTCAGCAGGGTCACTTAGTAGTTGAGAAAAGGAGCTGAATGAGGAAGAGACAGGAATGAGAACAAGATGTACCGGAGAATGAACATGAGAAATCATTGGCAATTCTGCATGCGTCCATCACCACATTGGATTATGACAGCCTTCATTTCTGTCTTCCAAATCTTGTGCAAATTCTTGTTTTGGCTAATTCTGTATTGGGGCTGTATAGAGAAGAGATTCTGGGATAAATTGGTTTTATTTGACCAAGTTGACATAAAATAATCCATCAGAGTTATTTACTAAAGGAGACAAAAAGAAAAAGAGGTTTACGGTATTTATGGTTATCTACTCTCACTTACACTCACCCAAAAGTCCCCTTATCTTCTTGTGATATAGTCTTCCAATAGGATGTTGCAGTTATTTATTATATTTTTATTGTGGTAAAATCTACATACAGTTATAGACGCAGATCTAATGTGCAATTCAGTATGTTTTAAAAAATATATACAAAATGCTACTTGAATTATGATGTCATTACATCCTGATAAACCAAGCATGGATTGAAAATACTGTAAGTGGAAAATGTATTTAATGTACCTAACCTGCCAAATATCATAGCTTAGCCTAGGCTACCTTAAACATGCTAAGAACACTTCCATTAGCCTACAGTTGGCCAATTATCTTGAGTTTCATCTCAATATTACTTGCCTTCCTCTTTTTTCACCAGAAGCGGGTGATACAGACAGGCATTTTGTAGACATGATGGGATGTAAAAACACAATATCCAAGAACTGCTGGCAACACAGTATACTGCAGAGTATCAGTTGCTTACCCTCCTGATTGCGTGGCTGACTGGGAGCATCATGACAGAGCATCACAAGACATTTTGTTAGCCTGGGAAAAGATAAAAATCTGAAGTATGGTTTCTACTGAATGCATATGGCTTTCACCATCATAAAGTCAAAACATTGTAAGTTGAATCACCTGGGTAACCAACACTCTAGTATAACTTTGTAAGCTTGAAAATGTGAGCTCTCCAAATACTTTCTTTTAAAAATTATCTAGGCTATTCTAGGTCCTTTGTGTTTTTGTACATTTTTAGAATCAACTTGTTCATTTATGTAAAATGTCTGGTTGGAATTTTTACTGGTATTACAATGACTTTCTAGAAGATTTGGAGAGAGTTGACACTTTAACAATATTGAGTCTTCTAACATTGTATATCTTTTTACTTATTTACCGTATTTTTCCGGCGTATAAGACGACCGGGCGTATAAGACGACCCCCTAATTTTACAGTTAAAACGTAGGTTTAGGCCTATATTCGCTGTATAAGACTGTAGTCTTATACGCCGGAAAGTACAGTATGTATTTTTTAATATCTCTCAGCAGTATTTTGTAGCTTTCAATGCAATATTTGGTACATCCTCTGTTAATTTTATTCAGAAGTGTTATATGTCTCATGATGTTATTGTGAATGATATTTAAAATTTTTATTATCTAAATTTTGCACAATAATATCTTTATAGTGACTTTGTATCCTGTGATCTTACTTTATTCACTTCTAAATCCCAATATGTGTTATGTGTTTTGGTAGATTTGTTAGGATTTTCTACATAAATTCTCATAATACCTATGAATAAACACAATTTCTTTCCTTTCTGTTTTATACTTTTCATGCCTTCTCTTACTGGCTAGAATCTCTAGTACAATGTTGAATAGGAAAAGTAAAAAAATAAAAAACTTCTCACTCTTTTCCTGAAATAAAGGGGAATGTATAATATTTCACTACTAAGTATATTGTTAGACATAGGATTTTTTGTAGGAGCCATCTAGTTTTGCTTTGCTCAGAGTTTTAACCATTAATGAGTATTGAGTTTTGTCAAGTTATTTTTAAGTTAAAATGGTCATCGATTGATATTATATATAAATTTTCTCACTTTTGTTAATAAATATAGTAAATCACATTGAATGGCTTTTAAATGTTAAACAACCTTGATTTCCTAGTATAAACTCCACATGGTCATTATTAGGAATTCTTATATAATGGTGGGTCTGATTTACTAATATTTTGTGAAAGGCTTTTGTGTCTATGTTCAGGGGGATATTTGATCACAATTTTTAAAAAAATTGAAATGTCTTTATCAACTTTTGAAATCAGTATTTTTCTGGTTTCATAACCCAAATGTGAATTGTTCCTTTTCTTTATTTTTCGAAGAAGTTTGTGAATGACTGTATTATTTCTTAATTATGTCATATAATTAGGGGAAAAATAATATGGACTATAAATTTTTCTTGTAGTTATGGATTTCACATTAAAAAATGAGATGTGGGTTATTTTCATTTTCTGTATTATTTGTATCAGCTTTATAAAATTGTATTTTAAGAAATTTATTTTTTTCATCTAAGTTGTTAAATTTATAGATGTAAAATTGTTATAATCTTTCTTATTATCCTGTTTATGTCTATAGAATCTATAGTAATGACCCATTTCTAATTTTTGATAGTGGCAATTAGAGTATTCTCTCTTTATTTTTCTTTATTTTTCTTTATTTTCTTTATATTAATCTTTCACAGACCACATTTTTATGTTTCTTCTACTTATTTTGTATTTAACTTTCTCTTTTTTTTTTAACTTCTTATAATGGAAAGTTAGATAACCTATTTTAAATATTTATTTACTTTTAATATAAGCATTTAAAATAATAAATCACCCTTTGAGCACCATTTTAAAGGCATCCAATTTTGATATGTTGTGTTTTATCATTCAATTCATGGTATTTTCTAATTTCCCTTATAAGTTATATTTTGATCCATAGATTAGTTAAAAGCATATTTTAATTTCCAAATATTTGAGGACATCTACAGATCTTATTTTTATTAGTTAATCCTTTGTTATCAGAGAATATATGTGCAAGATTTCAATCTTCTGAAATGAATTGAAACTTATTTTATGGTTCGATATATAGTCTATATCAACTATATGTGTACATATGTTATATCATGTATACCTGAAATATGTGTATTCCAGAGTTTTAGGCTTATAATTTTCTAAAAATTTCAATTAGATCAAGGCAGTTTATAGTGTTGTACAAATTTTTGTACTTCTGTATTGATTTTTCCTCAAATTGTTCTAATAATTTCCAATTCAGGGATTTAAAAAGTCTCCAACTATAGCTGTATATTTTATTTCTTTTTATCCCTGTTATTTCTTTCTTAGTTTATTTCGACACTTTAAGCACTGATAGGATTGTTATATCTCCTAGAAGAATTGGTCTGTTTTATTACTGTGATATCTCTCTGTTTGTATCTGGTAATATTCATTGTCAAAATGTCTGTTTTCTCTGTTATCAGTATAGCCATGCAAGGTTTCTTATAGCTACTGTTTGTGTGATTACCTTGTCCTATTCTTTTCTTTAACCTATCAAGATCTTTATATTTACAGTGTGTCTCTTGTAGACACCATGTTAATTGTATGTGTGTGTGTTTTAGCTCAGTCTGAAAAAAATCTCTTCCCTTAATTGGAGTATCTAGTCTATTCATTTTTAATGTAATTATCAATGATTTTGGATTTAATGTACCATCTTGCTATTTATATTCTACTTGTTTTATCATTTTTTTTTACTCAGTTTTTTCTTTCCTGTCTTCTTTTAAATTCAAGTAATTTTAGCATTTTATTTGTTTATTTTATTTATTCTTTTGGATATTTAACAATAGTTCTATTTTTTAGAGTTGTTCTAGGAATAATTTATATGATTGTGAACTTTTTACAGTCTAGTTTGAGTTAATATTGCATCTCTTCACATAAAATGTAAAAATTCTCCAAAAATATAATACATTTGTGCTTTTTTTCAAAATTTCACTTTTAAACATGTTAAAACATGCTCTATTTTTGCTTCAAAAAGTCAGATTTTTAAAAAAAGAATTAGAGAAGAAAAAGAATGTTATATCTATATACAAGGTCTGACAATTAAGGTTACATTGTATAAGGTTAGCATTGTATAAACAACTCGGTAAGGTTTCATAACCTTGGTATATCTGTGTCTCACAGCTGTGTTCATGTTTAAATGTGGCAGTGTCTTGCTGAGTGGTGTTTATTATTGTTATTGTGTGTTTTTGTGTGCTTTCGCGAAAATATCAAAGCTTGAATTAGATCAACGAACAAACATTAAATTTCTTGTTCAACTTGGGAAGAGTGGAAGTGAAATCAG
The DNA here is from genome assembly GCA_004027555.1 of Craseonycteris thonglongyai. NCBI lineage: Eukaryota > Metazoa > Chordata > Mammalia > Chiroptera > Craseonycteridae > Craseonycteris > Craseonycteris thonglongyai. Next base: position 50,390 of record PVKE010005664.1, read on the forward strand.
GGACATGTTAGTACAAGTTTATGAAAATAACAGCATGAAGAAAATGGCAGTGTACTAACAGATTAAATGTTTTTCTAAGGGTAGAGAAAGTGTCACTGATGAATAAAGGTCAGGGTGTCCAGTAACAAGCAGAACTGATGAAAATGTTGCAAAAATTCATCGAATTGTGCATCAGAATTATCTGCTGACTGTGAGAAGCATAGGAGACTGAGTAACCATTGATAGAGAAACAGTTAGGAAGATCTTAACTGAAAATCTTGGCACAAGAAAGGTGTGTGTAAAAATGGTCCCCAAGGAGCTCACTGATGAATAAAAGCAAAGGAGAATAGAAGTTTGCTAAGACCTTTTGGAGAGGCAAGAAGATGCTTTGGGCCCTGTTATCGCTGGTGATGAAACATGGGTATACCAACAGGATTCTGAAACAAAGTGTCAAAGTACACAATGGAAGTCAGCTAGATCTCCACAACCAAAAACATTCCCTCAGTCCCAAGCAAGAGTCAAAACAATGTTGCTAACCTTTGTTGATATCAGTGGGATTGTTCATTATGAATTTGTACCAACTGGACAGTCAACCAAGTTGACTATTTGGAAGTGCTGAAAAGGCTGCATGAAAAAGTTAGATGAAAATGACCTGAACTTTTTACCAACAACTCAGGACTCTTGCATCATGACAATGCACCAGCTCACATAGCACTGTTTGTGAGGGAATTTTTATCCAATCAACAAATAACGGTATTGGAACACCCTCCCTACTCACCTATCTGATCTGACCCCCAATGACTTTTTTCTTTACCTGAAGATAAGTGAAATATTGAAAGGAAGACAATTTGATGACATTCAGGACATCAAGGGTAATATGATGATGGTTCTGATGGCATTCCAGAAAAAAGAGTTCCAAAATTGTTTTGAAGGGTGGTCTAGGTGCTGCCGTCAGTTCATAACTTCTCAAGGGGGAGTACTTTGAAGGTGACCATAGTGATATTCAACAACGAGGTATGAGAAAGTCAGGATGACTCCATAGGTTAAGCGCTCACTTTGCAGCCCAGGGGACTGAGGATCGAATCCCAGCCCCAGCCTATGTGTACCCATATGCTTTGAACTGGGGTGTGCTTCCCATGCTGGAGGCCCCCAGTTTGGTTCTCGGCTCCTTCATTCTCCCCCACCCTGTTCAACCCCTGGCTCAAAGGGGCGTGCCTTTCATGTGGGAGGCCCCCAGCCCAGTTTCTGCCCTGCGTAGCCCCAGCCCACCTGTGTGGAATGAAACCATGTTGAATGACGGACAACTATGGAGACTGCTCTGGGCCTTTCTCTCTGTCCCTATCTGTCAAAAACAATAAAATAAATATTAAAAAAATAAAGAAAAAATTGCAAGGCAAGTGTTCAACCTGCTGAGCTATCTCAACATCCTCTAAAAGTACTGTCTTTTTTTTAAATATTAAAGTGCTCAGATGTACATTAGGTTGAACATTCTCTGACAACATTCATTATTTCATTAGTCCACATTTATCTGTCTCTTGGAATGCATTCAGTTGAGCAATGTAGAGATCTTAACTCCTCAAATAAATGACTTCAAGTATAATTATGCAATGCCATTGTATGAGGTCTGACAATTAAGTTTGTGAACTCATCCTAGAAAAAGTGCTACACACCTCATTGGTTTTTATTTTTAAAGATTTATTTTATTGTTTTTGACAGAGACAGAGATAGAGAGAAACAGAGAGAAGGGGGAGGGCCCAGAACAAGTCTCCATAGTTGTATATCATCAGTTTTCAACATGGTTTCATTCCACACAGGTTCTGGCTTCCCCCTGCCTCGCAATCTTGAGGTTCAGGGTTCAACTGGTAACTACTGGGGTGGCTCAGTGACAAAGTTTCTTGCCTCTGGTTCAGGAGGCCCCTGGTTTGGTTCCTGCTCCACATGGCCCCACATCCACCTGTGTGAATAAAACCACATCACAACTAACAATGTACAGCTATGGAGACTACTCTGCCCCTCCCCCTTATCCTCTCTCAAAACAATAAAATAAATCTTTAAAAAAGTACTTAAATTTTTAAAAATCTCACTTCACTTACTTTTAAAGACAAAGAGGCTAGGGTTGTTATTTTCAGCAACTATCAGGGAATCTGCTTAAATAATTAAGGAAGAGGAATATTTCCATTCTCTTTTGGAGAATAATCCATCAGGTGGCCAGTGGACTGCAATATTTTCCATAGAGCCTATATTTTTTACCCATTCTCTGCTGGAATTAGACCATTTATATTTCAACTACCTACATGTTCTTCTAAAGTTTTGGGTCAATAGCCTATTATAGGTGCTGAATCTCTTCACATAGGTCACAAGGGGCAAATGAAACAGGTGAAATAATATTTGCCAACTAGAGAAGAAAATTTACATCTAGAAGTCTGGGGTATTGCACATCCAATTCTGAAACTAGATTATACTTCTGATTCATCTACTTAATCCTGCATGAAAAGAAATATCGAGCACTTTGTCTATTTTTCTGTTCTATCACATTGCATCTTGTATTATGTTTTCATGTAATGTAGCTTATTTATTTATCTGTTTGTTTACTGTCTATTTTCCCCACTATACTGGTAAGGTCTATTAGAACAAAGACATTGTAGGTTTTATCTATTACTCTCTCTTCAGAGTGTAACTAGCAAATAGTATGTTCCAAGTAAGCTCTTTTTTTTTACACGCATATTTTTGTTAAGATTTATTTTTATTGTTTTTGACAGAGAGAGAGAGACAGAGACAGAGGGGTGGAGGGGAGGGCTCAGAACAGTCTCCATAGGTGTACATCATTAGTTTTCAATATAGTTTTGTCCACAGGTGAGCCTGGGGCTGCACAGGGCAGGAACCAAGTTGGGCGCCTCTCACATGGGAATCTTGCCCCAGTTCAGCATATGGGTCTGCATGGGCCGGGGCGGAGATTCTATCCTCAGACCTCGGGGCTGTAAAGCGAGCACTCAACTTGCTGAGCCATCCCAGCTTCCCCTGCATGCATATCTTATCTCTTCTTGCTAGGCTACAAATCCTTGAGTGTATGTAGAGTGTTACCCATCTCTAACATTTGTTTGCCTGAGGAAGGCCCTCAATTAATAATGATTGAATGATCTGATGAATGAATGAATATTTCAGTTAATGTCAGTAAGTGTTAAAGTTGAAAGCTTGCTTGAATACCCAGCAGTGAGAAGAAGAGGCACGATCCAGAGCTTGGAAGAGAAGGAGGCATGTTTGATTTTTGTGAAGATTCCTTCCAGGCTATGGCCAGCAGCTACAAAACCCCTTTCGGTACTTTCTAGAGAAACACTAGTTCCGGAGTATTGTTGAATTACAGAGGTCAGGGACTGGAAGGTAGGATTCTGCAGTCTTTTCTTGGCTCTGTTATGCTGTCTTTTCACAGAGTGACCCTGGAGAATCCTAGCGTCATTGTGTTGTTCTGTCCCTATGGAGATGAGAGAGCAGAAGAGAATTGCTTTCTTCCCCCTTCCCACATAAGTGTTTGTTTTTAGCCTCATGAATTTGCCAGAGTGCTTAGAGACCAAGGTGACAGACGTCAGAGAAAATGTGACAGTAAAATAACGTGTTAGGAAGCCATATAGGAATGGAGTGCATTCCTAAAAGGGTGTGGAGCATGGGGTCTAGACTAATTTTGTGAAAAGTTTACAGATCTTTTTATGAATTCAGTAAATAGGCATCCTAGTCCTGATTCAGACAGGATCTTGGCTAAAGTCAAGGAAATGAAGTAGTTCTAATGAGCAGTGATCTGAGTCACCCCGTAGGAGTCTTAGGTAGGGCATAAATGGCAGAAGCTGACGCCAGAAAGAATTATAATTGAATGCGCCACCTGTCTGCCCCGAACACATTTGGCCTGCTGTGATGATTGCTATTCCAAAGCCGAGAAGCTGCCTCCAAAGGTACTACAGATCCTCAGGTCCCACAAATCACAACTTGCTACAGTTTCATGTTTGTTACAGTAGTAAATAATACTGCTGCGGGCAACCAGAGACATACAGCCTTTTATTTATTTGTTTTGGGGCTTCTTTGTTACCTGTGTGTAGGTTGTGGGGAGGTGTAGGGAGTTTCCCATAGAAATAATAATGAGGCTGGGGAAAGGCTTTGGGGAAAGACTCTGGGGAGAGTTAAATCTGTCTTTATTTTGCTAACATCTTCATTTGCAGCCACATCACGAGAGAGAGGTACTGGAGAGCAATCTGGGGTTGCCATAACAACTAATAAACTGTAATTAGTCAAAGAAGGGGGATAAAGTCATGAGTACCAACAAGTAAATAAATAAATAACAAAACCAAAAGCAAGAAGAAAGAAAGAAAGAAAAAGAAAGAAAGAAAGGAAGGAAGGAAGAAAAAGACATTTAAGGAAGGAAGGATTTCCTTTTCAGTGTTCATATAAATGTGTGTTTTACACTGTACTGATGGGGGTCATACATAAAATATGGAAGAAAATGACAACCATTAGTATAAGGGATATATATATATATATGTATGTGTGTGTGTATGTATGTATGTGTATGTGTGTGTGTATGTATGTATGTATGTATGTATGTGTATATATATATATATATATATATATATATATATATATATATATATATATGAAGTTCCAAAAGAGAGGAAGTTAATTTGAGATAACAAATTAGAGGAATATTTCTCTCTCTCTCTAGGTGAGCAGCAGCTTGAAACCATCATATAAGGCCAAGCTGACTTAGATGATTTATGTTACATTTTCTAAGAGTGCTCCTTCCCGTGACTGAATTGATGCATGATACATGGGGGTGGCATTCTGTCCTCACGGGTCAATGCCTTTTCACGCTTCCCCCTTCACCTCACAGGCCACTATTCTGTGTCACGTTTACTGCCCTTCTGGCTGCCTGGAGAACTGTACCAGCAAGAAGCAGCAGAGAAATAGTACCTGTGAGACGAAATGGGGCAGCAGCAGGCCTGTCTGATAGCTTCCTTAAAGGCTTGTGTTGCTTGGTTTCAGGAGATGAGTGTGTTTATTCATTCCGCAGTTATTGTTTGAGTCCCCAATTCCTACTATATGCTGGGCACAAGGTACTAGAAAATGGGACAAAGATGGTTTGTGATCACGGTGAAGCTGAAAGTGTGTTTGTGACCATAATTGAGAGTGAAATTTAAGGAGTTAGGCAGAATTTATTGTCTCTAAATTCTGTTTGCAAGCTCTACTGGGGATCAGACAGGGAGCAACTCCATGGTGGCTTTCCCAGAGCAGGAAGATGGAGGAGGCAGCTGAGGCATGTCTTTCAGGAAGAAGAGTAACAGGAATATTTTTATGTAGCATAAAGATGAAGGTGTCTGAAACTCAAAAGATTAAAATTCCCAGCGATCAAACACCTTTGCATCTTTCCGCTTTGATGAGTAACACAGAGATCCCTCTCACCACTGATTTTAGCCCACCTTCCGCCTTGTGAACAGGGAGGATCTTGATTCCTTCAGTGGGCTTGACAACTGTGCCTTAGAGAAGAATGAGACTGATGAAGCATGGCTGTGTCTGTTTTCAGTTACAAACATTAGCAAACTCAACTACAAAAGGCCACCTCGCAGAACAAAAAACTTGCGATGTGCAAAGCACAATGGAAATCTCCCGGCTGCAAACAGAAGCATCTTTGGCTGCCAAGACAGAGGGACCTTGCAGAAGATGGAGCATGAAAGGGATTCAACACAAAACAAAAGTCAGAACACAATGGTATATATTTCAGGCACATGAAAAAATATGTGGCAGCAATACTAAAGAGACATGATTTTCCTACAGACTAGGGGCAAAGGGAGAGAGAAACCCAATCAGCCAATACAATTGTGGCAGAGAAACAGATTTGGTCCTGTAAAGGGAGAGGGGAAAAAAAAGCTTATTTTTTATGAATTAATCTCTAGTTGGTTTTCAGTAGTTGTTCAGAAACAAGCGAGCGTATGAATAATACATACTGTACACAGGACCAAAAACACAGAGCTATCTTCAGTTGAGATTTTTGAAAATGAAGGTATTCGGAGAAATATAATTGAGTAAATCGACCCTAGAGAAAGCATCTGAAGGTAGGGGTCCAAGAGCAGCAGCAAGGAATGGATACCCTGGGGGAAAATGTACATTTCTTATCTCCCCAATTAGATTGCAAATTCCTGGATAGCCGGAATAATCTTTTTATCTTTTACAAATTTGTATTTTCTCAGGTTGCATGCCACAATATTTTGCACATAGTAGATGCTCAGAAACATTAATAGACAAATTAATACACTGTTGATATAGTGATGAATTTACCTGATTGCTAGGCTGGTAATCATTGTAACATTGGTATGAAAACAGAAAAGAAGAAAGCTATATTCTTGGGACCAACATGAATACATCTGAGGCACCCTTTAGTGGCCTCGATTGGTAAGTAAATCCAGGGATGTTGTGCCTCCAGTGATGTTTTATATGGTGGTGCATTTCATTGATTAGACAATCAACCCCAAGGCAGCCTGCCTACTTTATCTAAAGACTGCTACAGTGAGCTGAAGCTAGAGGTCTTGATCACTGCTTCCACAGAACAATGGTCCCACAAGAAGCTCTGTGGAAAAAGAATTCCACGATCAATTAAGCTTAGGAAATGCTGCTTTTTATAGTCCCCTCATTATCATTTAAAAGGCTCAGAGTTCCTACAGTAAATTGACCTGTTGAACCTTGTTTAATCCAAAGCTTTCCAAACTAAGTTGACCATTGAAGGTTTTCTTTTTTTTTATTTCCTTCTTCTTAAAAAAAAACTTGCCCATTAGCATCATTTAGAACTAGTTTTCCATGAAATGGACTGAGGAATCCTGATTTGGGCGATTGTTAAGAAGCAGGGTATTTATACCATGTCTTCTAGGGTCTATGAATGAGGGGTGAGGCCGGGAAGAGTAATAAACACAAGGCTTCTTATTGGAGGGGCTTGTAACGCAGTAAAGGAAACAAACTCAACCATGCACACATCCATGTCTCTGAACCTAACAAGGGGCTGTGCTCCTTGTAAAGCACACTTGTAAAAATAAAGCACACTACAGATTTGATCTCATTATCCAGCATCCTTTCCCTACCCTCCCAAAATTCCATCATGGCCTCCACCCCTAACTCAGGCAGGGTGGAGGCCCAATCATGTCCACTGTGGTATGTGAGTAAAGCTATAGCTTGTCTCTTGGGGAAGCCAGGATGGCTCAGCAGATTGAGCACTCGCTTTGCAGCTCTGGGGTCCAAGGATTGAGACCCAGTTCCAGCCCCTAGGCCGTGTGGACCCATATGCTGAACTGGTGTGTAACCCCAGTTTGGTTCTCGCCTGGGTGAGCTTCCCTTGTGGGAGGCCCCCTGGTTCAGCCCACAGCTCTTGGGGGCATGCCTCCCATGCTGGAGGCCTCTGGCCCAGTCCCTTCCCTGTGCGGCCCCCGCCCACCTGTGTGGAATAAAACCATGTTGAAAACTGATGACGTACAACTATGGAGACTGCTCTGGGCCCTCCCCCTTCTCTCTGTCTCTGTCTCTTTCTCTCTCTCTGTCAAAAACAAAAAAATAAATCTTAAAAAAAAAATGCTGTGAGCTTCTCTGTCTGCTGCACAGACCTGCTTCTACAAGCTATTGCAACT
>PVKE010005665.1:0-57943 GCA_004027555.1 Craseonycteris thonglongyai
CTTGTACAACTCAACAAGAAAAAAACAAGCAATCCAATTAAAAAATTGGCAGATGACCTTAACAGACACTTCTCTCAGGAAGACATACATATGGCCAACAGATATATGAAAAAATGCTCCACTTCACTAGCAATTAGGGAGATGCAAATAAAAACCACAATGAGATACCATCTTACACCTGTTAGAATGGCTATAATCATATTTATTTAGAGGAAGCCAGGATGGCTCAGTGGGTTGAGTGCTCATTTTGCAGGCCCAGGGACCAAGGATTTAGCCCCAGCACCAGCCCCAGCCCCAGCCCCAACCCGGGCAGACTCTTATGCTGAACTTGGGTGTTCTTCCCATGCAGGAGGCGCCCAGTTCAGTTCTCACCCCCCCCCTCCTTCACTCAGCCCCTGGCTCAAGGAGGCCCCCAGCCTGGTTCCTGCCCTGCGCGGCCCCCACCCACCTGTGTGAAACGAGGCCATGTCAAAAACTAATGACGTACAACTATGGAGACAGCTTTGGCCCTTCCCCTTCTCTCTGTCTGTCTTTGATTGTTTCTCTCTGTTTCTGTCAAAAACAATAAAACTACAGCTTTAAAAAACATATTTATTTAGTCACATCCTGACTTCACTTCAAAGCATTTGTCATGTTCTTCCGTCCTATAGCTCAACATTCACACCTGGATGTTCTGTAAGCAGTGAAACATTGAATCAAGCTCCTTCTCCTCTCCTCCCACCCTCGGCATTTCTTCCTCCTTATTGTCTTGCCCTCTCCTGGTCATCGGGGCTATAGCTTTGGCAACAACCCCTAGGAGGACCTTAAATCCTACCAGTGGCATTGCTCCAGCAAACCTCAAAAGGGAATGGAGCTCCCCTGCGAAGGAGGTCACCTGTTAGTGTACTTGAAATGGCGACCAAACTGAAAAACAGCAGAAATTATTTGTGTATTTCTTATCTCCCACATCATAAGGACACAACACTTAATGGATCGTAGCTTGGGACCTAACCCAGTGTCTTCAAATTCCGCTGTGAAAGGAGCATTTTATTTAGTAAGCAGAGATGTTGGAAAAGGGAAAAGGCTGTTTATATAATATTTAAGAGCATGGTTTTGGATCATATAGACCAGGGGTGTCCAATCTTTTGGCTTCTCCGGGCCACATTGGAAGAATTGTCTTGGGCCACACATAAAACACATGAATGCTAACAATAGCTGATGAGCTTTAAAAACATCTTGAAAAAAATCTCATAATGTTTTAAGAAATTTTGTAAATTTGCATTGAGCTGCATTCGAAGCCGTTCTGATCTGTGTGCGGCCTACAGGTCACAGGTTGGGCAAGCTTGATATAGACCGAGGGTTCAAGTCCTTCTGCCACGCCCTAGCTTAGTAATGTTGGATAACTTCTCTCTTTGAATTTTGGTTTCCTCACCTATAATATAAGAATAACCATAGTCGCCTTATGCATTTGTTGTGAAAATTCAATGAGAACAAGAGACTTAGTACAGCATCTGACATATCTATACTCATTAAGTGTGGTTGGCACAGCTGCTATTGCCAATTCTCTAAGTGGGAAAACTAGATAAATTGCAACTCATTCAGTGTCCCAAAGAGGTTGCCACTGGACAAGCAGCCATTTCAAAGTTCTAATTTCTTTTACTTTGCTCTCTGAATAGCTCAGAAGGGATGGATAGACTGTGAAAAATGTTCTCGGGCTGGTCAATTTGAGGTATTTCATTTCACGAATCTGTCTGGAAACTGCCAGCTCATTTCACTGATCAATGGCCATCCCAGTGTTGGAGTTTAAGTTATTACCACCCTAAACTAAAGCTGAATAAGATCTTTAGGAGCAAGAAGCTCCAAATGGCACTCAAACTCTGTCAAAGACATGGCTGTGCTCCACAATCAGGCTTCAATCTATTGTAGGAGCAATTCGTATTTGTACCCGGACTCTGTTGTGTCATGCTAGACTATTCTCCACTGGCTAGTGGATAGTTTTGTGCAGCTGCCTTAGACAGTACTCTCTGTAATACAAAACTTTTAGTGTATGCATTTGAAGCTATCTATCTTATCTCACCCTCAAAGCACCTTGCTTTTTAAAGTATAAGCAGAGTCAAGCAGACACTGCTGTCAATCGTCCATCAATCAAACATGCATCATATACCTGCTATGTAGAGTACCAGGAATCTCACCACAGGAAAATGTAAAGAAAACACACTCTTTGATTTCAGAGCTTCGGTAACTAACAATACAGGTTAGCGCACACTAATAAAGTGACTCAGGTAGTTAAGTTTCAAGATACTAATAGGAAAGAGAAGTCACTTATGGGTTGATGAATCCCAGAAACAATAACCAGGCTCCAACCTATCCCCATCTCTCTGACACAACAAGGGCAGAACCCTGCACAATGTGGGTGCCTAGTAAATGTGACAAATAAAAGCTAACACACGTATTCTTAATAGGTTCTTGAGTTGCTGTTACTTCAGAAAATCTTTCCTCCTTGCAAGCAGTTTAGATGCTGACTCCTCACAAACTAAAGTGATTTATCATAGAACACAATAGAAATATCATAAGTTTGGGGGTAGGGTCATAGGATGGGGGTTAGATTCCCAACCTCATTACCTAGAACAAAAATCCTGGGTAAGTTATTTAACCACTCTGAGTTTCTGTGCTATCATCTTAATAACAAGTGTAAGACATCGCTTTTGCAAGATTGTTGTCCAGATCTGAAATAGTGTAAGTAATTCATGCAATGGTACCTTAAAATGCTAAGTAAATTATATCCATTACCATGACTCTGCTGAACAAAAATAGTCCAACTGAGATTCCTCTCCAGCTGCCTCCATAGTAGATGAAGCTCTCAGCTAAGCTGCACAGGGTTCTGAGTTCAGAAGACACCCGCAGTGATTAACAAAGCTCAAAATTCTCTTGGCTCTATCTCACCTGGTCTTCTTAAGAGGAAAAAGAACACAATAACAGGCATTAAGAAAATAAAAAAAACTCAACAAATTGAACTTTCCCTGGGTACTCCACAGTCTCCATTCTCTCCAAAAATTCCCAAAGCTTGAAGCTGGGATGGCTCAGTGAGTTAAGCACTCATTTTGCAGCCCCAGGGACCAAGGATCAAGTCCTGGCCCCAGACTGTGCAGACCCATGTGCTAAGCTGGGATGTGCTTTCCATACAGGAGGCCCCTAGTTTAGTTCTTGGTGGGGCAAGCTTCCCATGTGGGAGGCCCCCAGTTCAGCCCCCAGTCTGGGGGGCAACCCCTGCCCAGCTGTGTGGAATAAAACCATGTTGAAAAAACTAATGATGTGCAACCATGGAGACTGCTCTGGGCCCTTCCCCTTCTCTCTCTGTCTCTGCCAAAAACAATAAAATAAATCATTAAAAAAAAATTCTCAAAGTATGCTCCAACTGGGCCTTGAGTTGCATTCACTCACCTCTGACCTAGAGTTACCCACATAACCTCTTCGTAAGTGAATCTGTACAAAACATAAATTATCTCTAAGACATTATATTTTCCCACTGATAATTGTTCACCAAGACTGATTGTACCAAAAATCAATAGAACCCCTCAGGAGAATGGGAGAAATCAAACCTCTTCCATTCAATTATATGCAGTCATTCTCATACCAAAATTTACCCCCTCTATAATTTTCTCAGACCCAATAGATCTTGCAGGAATTGAAGTGATGTGATAGGAAAAGTGAGTGTGTTATAACACAAGCCACATGGATGCTACTGGCAGGGGCAGAAATGGAAGACACACACACATAACAAAAGTGTTTTCTTTTTATTCGTGCATTGAACCAGCTCTCTGGGTTTCTGTTTCAGGGTCAGGCATATACCAAGTCTAGTGAGAGACAGAGAGTCCCGCTTTCTGGAAATGGGACTTGGACAAAGTTCTGGGAGGCCCAGGGAAAGCAAGGCCGGTGCAGTGCAGCCAAGGTTCTGATGAACCATGAAGAAGAGGAAATAGCACTTTTTTCTGACTCCTGCAAAAACCATTTACTCTCAGACCTAACCATTAAGGGTCTGAAAACGCAGTGCAATTGGCGCCCAGAACCATCTTGCCCCCACCGCGTGCCTAGCAGTCCCATGCCAAGCTGACACAAAACTCAGATCAAAAGTGAACCTGAGGTTGTGGCACTCTCCCCTAACAGTTGACAGATGGAGAATGGGAGGAACGTAAATGCTCTCTGTTGTGTCAGCACTATAAAAACGTCAAACTGACCCATGAAAGATGGAGAAGGAAGCTCCGGCAGCCATTAGGAGCCGTGCCTTACTCTGAGCAGTAACTCATGCACGGTATTATGAAAATGATTTTATTGCAGTGGATTACTTTCTTCCCCTCTGCAAAAATTACTGCTTATCAGCGTCACAGAAATCAAGCTAAAAACTTCCCACCTTTTCTCTCTTCTAACACAATCCCTCCCTCTGGCCAGGAACTTAATAAAATGGAACATTTCATTATTCCGGTTTGCCTACTCTTTTGAAGCTGAAACTGTCATCTCAAGTGAGCACCCTGACATGGCTGGTGTTAGGGTAATTTGATTGCCTCTTGTGTTTGCTCTGACACAACTGAATGCCTGAGGAGCCACTCCGTGTCCAGGCCTCTTGCTGGACCAGATTTGGGAATTGCAATGGGAAGGTGATCATTCAAAAGCAGTACTTTCTGATTTCTTCAAAGTACAGTTTAGATACGGCTTTTTCATAAGCCATTAACTGCCTGTCAGATGCCTTAAGAGAGAAAAACGAAACCAGGTGAATTGAGAATGCCTATATTCACAAAGAGATCAGCTCATGAGGCCTCTTTGTCTCTTAAGGCCCATGTATGATTCCTCTCAGTCGGTCTGGGCAATAGGAACAACCAGATTGAGAGTATTGCCTCCCACAATGGAGGCTTCCACGTATCCAGACAGCAGAGCCTCCAGTTAGAATCCTTAATTAATATCCTTATCTGGTGTGTGCAATCTTGGTAGATATGTGGAGTTTCAGGCCCCACTCCAGATTTACAGAATCAGAATTTGCATTTTTCCCAGAACTCTGGGTCATCTGTAAGCATCACAAAGTTTGAGAAGCCCTAGTTCATACCATGGAAGTAATAGTTACTGACCTACTTGGGCTGCCCAGCTTCTTCAACTAATTACCAGTTAGTATTCTTGGGATAAGTCACTGTTACACACAGCTGCAGTCACAGCAGTCGGTAAGGTATGGCCCCTGCCTTCCGAGAGTTCAGCTTCCAGGAGGATGCCATGCAAGAGTGCTTGGTGTTGAAAGGGCACAGAGCAGCTTCCGAAAGGGCCCTCCCAAACCTAAAGACGTGCAGTGGCAAGCATCAGATCCGCCCTGTATGGCATGGTCCCCTTTTAGGGCTACCCGGCCATCCTCATGTGGCCTCTTAAGGTTTCCCACAATCCTTTGTGCCTAAACCCAGTGGCCTGAGCAAGCCTCCGGCTGACTCCAGCCCTTCTGCTTTCAAAGGGCCTTGACCATGACCCCGCCCCGCAGTCCAGGCCTCCACAAGCTTCTGTAAAGCACTCCTACCACACAAACATTGGTTGTTAGCCAAATGAGACTCTTTTAACATAACATGGGTCCCATTTATGCTCTGTGGCAGAGACATCTAACATTCTCTCTGTGTGTTCCCTGATATTTCTCAGCTCAGGTCAAGACAGGAGGGGTGCTGCAACTAATTATGGGCAACAAGTTGCAAGTGAAAGAAATGTAGGTCACTCCTGGGATGAAGCAGTTCCGAGCTGGTCTGCAAAGCTCTTCCCACGCTTTAGTAAACCAATATGGATGACATATATGCCAAATGGCAGAGCAACAGATGTAAGCAGCCTAGATCTCTTGGAAAGGATCTTCCTAGAGAAAGAAAAGAGCCACCAGTGGAATTTGCATAAGGAAGAACTAAACTTTGATATGTTAAGCCATTGAGATTTGGGGATTGCTTGTTACCACATCTAACTTAACCTACCTTGACTCATACATCTTTGTACCATTTTTTTCCCATGACTTTCACATTAGGTATTCAGCTTTATTATTGGCTAAAACATGGCAATAAGTAATTCATCATAGCAAGAACTTTTTCTCATATTTTCTCGGGAAAACGCATTCATTCAGTTTGTCTTAAAATAATGATAGGAAATAGAATGAGATTTGTTTTGATTACATGATGGTTTATATTACTGATGATTTTCCATTTAATTACCATCTAGTCCCATTCTCTGTGTTGGAAAGGTTGTTGGCTATTGGACGTGGTAAACAAATGGGGTCCCTACCGGGGTCAGTGATCAGATCTAAAGTAGCAAATGAAAGTGATCATTTGAATAGGTCAGTAGCCACATATTGGGGGTATGGGGGGGTTTTCTGGCCTGGGTCACAGGCTGCCTGCTCCAGGAGACAGTGCTCTGGGTATTCTTTTTCCCACCAACTGCACAAAAAGAGCACTAGAGTGACAGGCATCTCTTTTCCTCGGGGTAACAACTCACCCTAGAATTTTTCTTTTTCCAATTAAACTGATCTAATCTTGATAAAAATATCTATTTAATATTGCAAGAATATGCATAAGACCATGTTGTGACTTCAGATAACATGCAAATAATATTTAAAACAGGGGTATCTAACCTTTTGGCTTCCCTGGACCACATTGGAGGAAGAAGAATTGTCTTGGGCCACATAAAGTACACTAGCACTAACAATAATTGATGCGCTAAGAAAAGAAAAAAGGTCACCAAAAACCTCATAATGTTTTAAGAAAGTGTAGGCATTTGTGTTGGGTCACATTCAAAGCCATCCTGGACTGTGGGCTGCAGGCTAGACAAGCTTGATTTAGTTATTGTTTTAAATATATATTTTTATTGTTTTTGACAGAGAGAGACAGAGGGGGCAGGAGGGGAGGGCCCAGAGCAGTCTCCATAGTTGCACATCATTAGTTTTCTACATAGTTTCATTCCATAGGTGCATGCAGGGCTGCTTAGGGCAGGAACTGGCCTGGGGCCTCCTGCATGGAAAGCACACCCCAGTGAGAAACAAACTGGGAGCACACCCCAGTTCAGCATGTGGGCCTGCACAGGCCTGGGCCAGGATTTAATCCTCAGACCCCTGGGGCTGCAAGACAAGTGCTCCACCCACTGAGCCATCCCAGCATCTCCTAGAAAAGCTTGATTTAAAATGTCTGTTCCAGAATCATACTATCTGCTTGCTAACATTCTCTTTCAGAGGAATAATCTTTTCATTTTTCCCTTTTCACTAGCATTTAAAATGAGGGGGGAGAAGGGGAAGGATTACATGTATGAGATGCTCTAATAAAATCACTGGGTATTAGCAATCTGACTTAAAATGCCAAGAATCCAGGGTAATTTTGATCTAGGATTGAAATTCTGCTCTGAATTTAGCCTGTTGTTTGGTACTAGGAAAAACTCACATTGCTTAGTAGGTCAGAACACCCACCTTTAGGAAGATCTTTCAGATAAAGATGATTTGAATCACAATACCTGGGCCAGTTTAGGTAGTCAGAGCAGAGGGAAGTTCTGCTTAACCCATTGGTGACTGTCATGCATCAGACTCTGAAGACAAGCTTTTGTTGTTTGCCTGTTTTCTAGCCTTGACAATCAATCAGCTGATAGAAAAAAACAGCAATAGGACCATAGAGTCCCCTGAGGAAAAGAAATATTTAGCTATACAAAATGTGAGTGAAAACGAATCTTGTAGAAAAAGAAACAGAAGAAAAATAAGAGACAAAAGGATACCAAGAAGACAAGAGGAAAAGAGGAGAAAGTTCGAGAAAAGAAAAATACAGAAACTGAAAGAGAAGAGGTTACACGTACTCCCCAAATACGCTTCCCTGTGGGTGTCTTCTCCTGTGCATCCCCCACTCCTTAAATCCTAGCACAGTGCTGAGAAATGGCCCTTCACTGACAGACAACATAAATTGAACTAATAATCTTTATCCTATTCTTGGTTCATGATACCATACACTGGTCTAGTTGAGGTTAGGAATTTTGGACTTAAATTATGAGTTTCACAACCAACACTCGCAGAGTGTCCCCCAGACGAATCATGGTGCTAAATGGAACCCATCAGCCAGTTACACAGAGCTTAGCACTGTGTAAAAGAGAAGAAAGGAGAACTGTTCTCAGGGTCTTCCATGGATATAACACTACCAATGGGAATATACAAAACTAAATGTAGGCGGAAAATAAAAGCATCACGTACCTCTAGCCAGAAACAGTCTCAAGTCAGGGTTGGCCCTCTCAGCTGCTACTTCAGTGGAACCTGGAATGATCATCCGTGTCATGCTGCCGTATAAATCTGCTTACAACAGGTTTGGACCAGCATCACACATCCTGTGAAAGCCTACATGGGTGCCCAGAAGCTAAACTATCTCAAGGTCACCCCTGGGTAAATGCTCCCTGTCAGACTACATCAACCTAGATGTGAGACATAGTTCCCTTCCCTGGATGAACACAGACATCACATACAGAGCCATAGTCACCAGGGAAATCTGTGTAACAAACTTGACGTACTGAAGAGCTCATGCACATGGATGGCATTAGAAAAAGTGAACACAAACAGCTTAATAACAAATCCAGTATGCAAGGGCTGTCCAGAAAATATCCAGCCATAAATGCTTCTATTTTTCATATTACATGGCTAAGACCTTCCTGACAGCCCTCATACATTATCAGTTCTGTGCTGAAGACTTTGCCAGACTCTCTACCCTGTTTTCCTCCCCTTTTTTCCCTACCTCCAGTCTCTCTTGCCCCCAAGAAAACAAAGTTTCCCACTTTCATTAGTACGCCCCGTGTTTTTCTGCTCTCTCCTTCCAGAAACTTCTCTGAAACCTATGTTTTTATCCCTAATAGACCTACCATATTATTTCATGAAGCAAAGTTAGTTCTTTCCTAAAGAAATGAATTTAGGTGCCAACTTTTTTTTGTTACAACCCACATCATATAAAGAACCCTGGTCAGGGCACAGGGCACTTTGAACATATCTCCCTCATTCATGCCCTTAGATTTATTAAGGATTGTGCATTCTAACAAGTTGTAGTCAAATGTTCACTAAGTCTCTTATCTGTGAAAATATTTATATCTATGTCAATATCTATATCTGCATCTATATGTATCTCTATATCATAAATTTGCCTGCCAACAAATTTTAAAATAACAGGAAAACACTGTGCCTGGAGGTTCAGGAGAGGTGAAAAGAAGGAACATAGGAGGAGGAAGAGAAGGAGGCAGAGCCGCCACCACCAAAGAGAAGATGAAGGAAACCAAAGATCACTTTGCCTCTTTCAGTCTCACAAGGGCCATCCCTGAATCCAGTCCCTACTGAATCCAGCAGAAAGTCCCTTGGCCCAGCCAAGCCATTCCTGAACTGTCCCTCCCTGCAAACCAGGTGAATCAGACAGACCTTCTCCCTAGCCCCTCCAGCCATGTAGTCTTCCTTCTGCCTATCTGGGGACCTCACAGACAACCAATTGCTCCAGGAGAGGAAACAATAAGGGAGACAGGCACCCCTCCCTCTCAGCCTTAGGCTGCCCAGCCATCCTAATTAGCATAATTACAATATGTTCATCTAGCACCAGGATGAAAACTTAAGAGAGAGGGAAAAGTGTTAACACAGGCTAGCCAGCCAAACAACAGTCAGGCTCTGTAATTAGCTGAACAGTTCCTCTTTTAGCGCTTTCCTGGGGTGCTCCCAGAAAACCCAGGCTCCCAGACTGAAGGCAGCAGCAAGAGCATTGAGTACGGCTGAGTCCCTTCCACCCAGATGTAGCATTTGCTGTTGTGAAATGGAAGGTGACATATCTAGACCTTTCCAGTGGATATTAAAGAAACACTTTTCACCCCTGGACTGGATTTTGGTGTGTTTTTTTTTTTGGTTTTTTTTTACAGAGACAGAGAGAAGGGGGAGGGCCCAGAGCAGTCTGCATAGTTGACAGCATTAGTTTTCCATATAGTTTCACTCCACAGGTGGGCACGGGGCTGTGCAGGGCAGGAACTGGGCTGGGAGCCTCCTGCATAGGCCCCAGCAGGAACTGAACTGGGGGCACACACCAGTTCAGCGTATGGGTCTGCCTGGGCTGGAGCCGGGATTAGATTCTTGGTCTCCAGGGCTGCAAAGCCAGCCCTTAACCTGCTGAGCCATCCCAGCTTCCCCTTTATTGGGTTTTCTTAATTGACCTTAAGGGATTTCCAACCTTTCTGGGCCTCGATTTCTTCATTGCCAAAGAAAGGGAAACAATCATGCCTATGGTGAGAAATAATTAGATAACAGCTAGAAAACTTCTAAACAGCAAAAATGCTAAATAAATAGTAGATAGCAATGATGGTCTAGAAAGTGTTTGTCTGAATTTGAATTACCAAAATCACCAAATATCTAAAGCAGGGTGTCCAACCGTTTGGCTTCCCTGAGCCACATTAGAAGAAGAATTGTCTTGGGCCACACAGAAAATACACTAACACTAATGATAGCTGATGAACTGAAAAGAAAACAAAAATTGCCAAACATATCTCATTAGGTTCTAAGAAAGTTTACGTATTTGTGTTGGATTACATTCAAAGCCATCCTGAGCAGCATGCAGCCTGAGGGCCGTAAGTCAAGTAAGTTTGATCTAAAGGCATGTGCCTGCCTTCCCAATCCTGAAGTTAGTGATTTTTAGCACCTTCTTCCCCATATCCCATCAGCACAGTTAGCACCGTAACACAGTGATAACAGCTTCATTCTCTACAACATGTTCACCAACCTTTTTCCCTGTTACAGCACACATAAAAAATAATATTGGTAATAACCCCTGGGGTAAATAATTGCTTATGGCAACCCAGTTTCCATCCTGCCACCCCCAAAGGCTGATGGGATCAATAATCTCACATCTACCTCACACACCCATGAGGCACTAATGTGTCCCTCAAAATCACTGGGAAGCTATGCTCTACATCACCCGTTTTGTTCTAGTGATAGTGTAATTGGCTGGTTGTTTAGTTTTGTTTCTTTGAACAAACAGACATGACTCCCTGTGATTTTGTAGTGATCAGAAACAATTTCTATCAACATTGACTATATATTAGAGTCACTAGGGGAATGTTTAATAAACACCAACACCTGGGCATCACCCCCAAGAAATTCTGTTTTAATTGGTCTGGGTGGAGCCCGAGCATCAGGTGAGCCTGTCATGCAGCCAAGGTTGAGAATCGTTGCTATAAAGTAGTGCTTCCCAAGCTTTAAAGTGCCCTCCAGTCACCTGAAGACCTGGTTGAAAAGCAGATTCTGACTTAGCGGGTCCGAAAGGTGGCCTTGAGATTCTGCACATTTATCCGTATTTTCCGGCGTATAAGACGACCAGGCGTATAAGACGACCCCCTAATTTTACAGTTAAAACATAGGTTTAGGCCTATATTTGTTGTATAAGACTACAGCCTCGGAAGTGGGGGGTAGTCTTATACAGCGAATATCGGCCTAAACCTATGTTTTAACTGTAAAATTAGGGGGTCATCTTATACGCCCGGTCGTCTTATACGCCGGAAAATATGGTAGTCTTCTCCAAGGAGCTGCTGATGCTATGCTCCACACACCACACTTTAGTAGCACCTGTCTAAAGAAGTGTATCTCAGATGAGCATTCCTCCTCATCACCTGGAAGGCCTTGCTAAAATGGATTGCCCTCCTAGTTTTTGATTCAGTCTAGTGTGGAGGCCTGATCATTTGCATTTCTAACACATTTCCTGGTGATGATGATGTTGATAGTGATGATGATGATGATGATGATGATGATGATGGTGATGATGGTAGTCTGGAGACCACATTTTTTAAATCATTGGCCTAATGTATTAGTGAGGAAGATCTCAGATTTAAGGAAGAAATGAACCCTACCTAGCCAACCAGAGAAATTTTGGTCATGCAAACTCTTAGATTCCCCAGAAAGAAAGCCAGAATGAAGCCTACCCCGAAATGATGAACACAGGTGACATTCTGAGGTGGTCCAACATGAGAGCCTCATAACTGCATGAAAAGGCCTGGATGCAGTCCTCCCATAGAAGGCGGCTTCCTCTCTCCTTGTGCTGGGAAAGCCCAGAAGACCTCTGCAGGCACTTGCTTTCTAGTCTTATTATGAGCTCTCTGGCTCTCAATGAAATCTCCACCCTTTTCCAGAGAGTTGAAAGAGGCTCAGCCTACATTCCAAGCACCGAGCACCCCACTTTACCCCATCATTTGGAGTCATTGCACTGGGAATCAGAAGCCCATGGGTCCTACCACCCTTCAAATTCCCCAGATTTCCAACAGGAAAGAAA
The DNA here is from genome assembly GCA_004027555.1 of Craseonycteris thonglongyai. Classification (NCBI taxonomy): domain Eukaryota; kingdom Metazoa; phylum Chordata; class Mammalia; order Chiroptera; family Craseonycteridae; genus Craseonycteris; species Craseonycteris thonglongyai. Next base: position 12,279 of record PVKE010005665.1, read on the forward strand.
CCAGGAGAACCAGGGCAGGTTAAGAGAAGGGAGGCTGGACAAACAATGCACTCAAAGAGCCTTGGAAACGGCACTTAGTGGCTCTCAGTACGCCAGCCCTCATGTAATGGGCGGCCAGTAATTGACCGTAATGACTACACCCTAGCCAGCTTTCATCATTGGATCTGGACAGCAACCAGGGAACAAGCTCCAACTGGGAGGGCTTGATCGCTATCAAGCCAGAGAGGAAGGTCTTCAGCTAGAGCTGCTGGGCTGGCAGCAGCACGTGTGTGATCCAGCTGAGTGAGTTCCAGCTCCAGGATGGCCCAGAAGGCAAGTCTGTTAACACTGCAGCCCAGAGAGCCAGGATAGACTGGGAGCACAGTGCCTTCATCACATGATAATCATTCGATAGAACATCCTGCTCAGCCCCAGGGCAAGCGCACCAGGATTAGCACTGCTCTGGGTTTGCTGGCAACCTTGATGTGTATCACAGGACCCACTGACAGCAGGAATTCAGTTGTGTGAATAACTACAGGGTAATTAACCAAGGCCAGGGCAGGGTCTGGTTTCAGAAAAATGACATTTCAGACCCCCGGGAGCTGGACCTACTTGCCTTATTCCTCTTGGTCAAGGCTTTCAGGTGACTTTCCAAATGGAATGCTATTTAGCTGGGGGCACCAGGCTCCCATACAGCCCTCACATTTCCCTTCAGTGAACCTTTGAGTCTGTAATCACAAAGCAAAAATCCCCAACAACCAAGAAGAGGGACATGACCTGGCATTTTGGGTAAACCAAGGATGACTTCAGTTACGTGAACATTTATTCAAATACTGGCTCCAGTACTTAACTAGTTTTTATCTGTAGGCGAATAGTCTAACCATTCTGGACCTCAGTTTTCTCATCTGTGAAATAGTAACAACAATATCTACTGGTGATATTGTATGAATTAAAGAAACATCTGTGTAAATCACTGGAAATAGTGGACACTTTATAGCATCATCATCAGTATTGTAATTATAGCTTTCAGCTATTTTAAGTGTTACTATTCTTGGTTCCAACCTCTCACCTTCAGTCCACCAAGTCTCTGAAATGTAGAGACTTGAGTAGAATGGCCACAGGGATTATTCCATTGGACAAGACCTCTAGACACAAACAGTAAGTTCCAAAGAGAAGTATGGATTTCATCATAGTAATCTGCAATTTAGCGACATGAAGAGTAAACTATTCAATTCAGTTCCATCCTCAGCAGTTATTGAGTCCTTCTTTGCTGAAACTGATTGTAGCTGAATGGAGCTCCTGTCAACAAAACTGCCTCAATCAGGAGTCCAACCACAGAGAACTCTGCCTTTTTAGCCCCCAAACTAGGAACAACAGTAAGAAAGTGTTTACCAGAGTGACAGCAGGATACACTGTCTTCTAGTCACTCTGAACTTCTCCAGCAAATGAATCTTTGGGCTTAAGACAACTTTCTTACTTGATAAATGTAGCCAATTCTGATATTATTTACTAGAATTAATTACCCAGCAAGGTCTCTTGAATATGGAGCCATGACAGAGTCTGAAAGATCAGCAACCAAGAACTCATGAAACAAGATTCACAGATATGACTGAGCTAGAGAAAATTGCATGGCTAAAACTCCCGGGCCACATACAGACGTGGTTCAAGTTCGATAGGTGGGCAGGTTTGACTGGAGGCGCATCCCCCTGGGACATGATGAACTGGAATTTGGGAATCATTTTCAGATGATTGTGCTCATAATGGAGTAGCGTGGGATGAAGAGAGGTTGAAAGAGAGAAACCAAGCAGAGAGATAAACAATGAAAGCTACTTTTTCTCATTTGCCTTGTATGATAATTTAGGGTTTATAGCATGCTCACTGTTAATGAAACCCTCAATAACCAACTCCCCTGTGAGCCCACAGAATCTGAGACTGGTTCTTTGTCCAGCTACATGCACACACATGCACACACACACACGCACACATACCACATATGCATCCAAGCTTCTGGATTTTTCTATCACATGTGGAGGGCTCTTTAACTGCAGCAATGAATGGCACACAAAGGACAATGAGTGGCATGTCTTGCTTTCCTGAATGATCTCTAACCACTCACATCTTTACTGTATCACTCCGTTAAGCAGCTCCTACTGCAGACCCCATTCTCTCCTACTGGACCTTGACATCATTTAACAGTGTCAACATTCTCCTCCTTGGAATGCATCCTCTCCAAGCTTGCACTATAGTCTCCTCATTCATTTCCACACATCTCTCCTTATCATAGTTCTTTCAAAATACACAAAAATCAATAACTTCCCTAGATGCAAAATAGGATTAAAAAAAAATATTGGTCCAGTAGCAAACACAAGAATAAAGTATCCGACAATGAATGTAAGAAATGTGCAAGACCTATATGAAGTAAACTTTCTAAACCTACTGCCACTCCATCATCTATACCTGAACTATGACCATAACCTCTAACCAGGCTTTCTTTCTCCATTATCTTTTCTCTCCATTCAGTCTTTCTTTCCCATATTCCTATATCCTACAGTCATATCAATTCTGCCAAAAGTTACACACAATCAAATTTAAATCCATCACCAGGTCCTCCAAACTTTGCTAGAGCCTTTCCTTTTAGCCAAATTACCTGAACCTTGGAAAAGTTAGGGAAGAAGATTACTACCTGCCTTTTCAAAGTCACCCTACAGTCTTGTAGAAAAAGATTATTTGGGCGCCATCTGATGCTCTAGACCAGGCATGTCCAACCTGCAGCCCAAGACAGCTTTGAATGCAACCGAACACAAATTCTTAAAACATTCTGAGATGCTTTTTGTGTTCTTTTCTTTTCTTTTTTTTTTTTTTAGCTCATCAGCTGTCGTTAGTGTTAGTGTATTTTATGTGTGGCCCAAGACAATTCTTCTTCACACGTGGCCCAGGGAAGCCAAAAGATTGGACACCCCTGCTCTAGAGAAATACAAATTTTGTTTGAGTTACTATTTAACTTTGAATCTGGCGCAGGTTCTATAAAGTTGGGTGGATGTGTAAAAAAGTTGGCAAGCTACAAATAATTTTTTGTTCAGTATAATTGCAAATGAATTATGTCTGGTAGTAAAAATAGGTCCTCAGGCTATGGCTTTATTGTTCTCTAGAATATTAACCAGATTCATATCTTCTGCATTTCTTCTTTTATTGGTTATATATGCTTTGGTGTCTCAAATCCTTCTGTGAACCAGTTTACTACTCTGCTGGTTCTCTAATTAACGAGTTAAATACATCTTTGACACAGGCGCACCATATATTTGAATGAGAATTTATTTTTAAACTTAAAATAAATTCTACTTTGGCACCTCATACCAGAAGCTCAACCACACTGCATGCTTACCAGTGCGGCTTCATGCCTAGAAGCCTGTGCCCTTGTTATTCACACTAACTGAAAATTCTCATCTGGACTGAACATCTTTCAAAACGTTTTTTCACAGTGCTCCTCTCTGTGACGGCTTTCCTGATCTCTTAATCTAATTTGTTCTGTTCTTCTGTGTTTTCTTTGCAGTTGGCTCATCGAGGTTCCTGTTGTGGCAGCCCCCGCTCTGCCTTCTACCTCCGCAATTGCATGTCTTCCTCCCACCACCGCATCCAGCTCAGGGCCTGACCAGAAATATTCACTGACTATTTGTTTAATTGGGAATAATCAGTCTTAAGCAACCCACCATTTCAACACTTGGCCTCAGCCAAAATCTAAGCAGTCCAATAGAGGATGGCTGGGGGGGGTTTCCAAGCGTTTTTTTCAAAACCACAGAAGATGATTGAAATTGAACAGGTATTTATTGAGCACCTTCTAGGTGCCAAAAGCCAAGATGAATAAGACATGGAACTGGTTTATCCTCTCAGGAGTCACTGAACTGGCTTTCCAAGCCTTCTGTGCTGTTTAAAAAGAAAAAAAACATTAAATCCTAAATGAGTTACTGAGAGCTGTGCAGGCTAAGTTTACCAAGTGTTTTCCTTGGCCTGCAGTGTCTTCCTGAGGTGGAGGCACTGGCAGCCACAGGGTTCTCAGCCAGCTCTGGCCCCCAACCTCCCTGCGGGTGGTTTGGCTCCTAGCAGAAGGTAGCAGCTGCCCAGTAGGGGCCCTGTGGGGACCATGGGGACAGGATATGGGCTAAGCCGGCCTTCGCCCCAGGGTTCCTTCTGTGGGATTCTTTAGTAGCCGTGTCTTCCCAGAGTTCTCTTCACACCACAAGCCCACAAGTCTGACTCCAAGTTTGCCTCAACTGTGCTGAAAGGTACAACTCTGGAGTTGACACACTATCCAACTGCATCAAAGAGATGAGTTGGAGACCTCCCAGTGCCCCACCAACATTGCAAAACAGCTCTCCACTTACTGCTCTGGGCTTCAAAGGGATATTATGTTTTAATGAGCTGCTGTGTAATTAATCAGCCTGCACCCGTCCCAGCCGAAATTGCTAACGGAAACAAGCAAACACCCAAAATTTGCTATTTCCCTTTCTCAATGCCAATAGTGAGGAAACGTTCCCATGTAAATCAAGGCTGGGTGTGAATGGGTTCTGGGCTCCAACAAGTCTGCTCTCCAAACTCATAACTCAGACTCGCTGCAGAGACTTTAGCTCCTCCCAGGGATGTCAAAGGTCACAAACCCTGCCCTCTTTTCTCCACATCCACTGTGCAAAGGGCATGGCGCTTAGTGCAGTTCACCTGGACAGGCTAAGGCCATTTAATACATCCAAATTCCTAGGCCATTTTACCAACTAGCACCACAGGACGCCAAAGGCTTTCAGTCTCAGCTCTGCCCTGGCTGTGCTGCCTTGAGCAAACTATGTACCTCTCTGGGGCTCAATTTCTTCATCTATAATAATGAGAACAATAATAAACTCTTTATTGAATGGCAAGCATAGTGTAATTAATTATAAATTATAATTATAAATACTCTAGAATCAATCAGCCTGGGTTATTACCTGACTCATCATTTATTGGCTGTGTGACATGAGCAAGTGCCTTCTGTGACTCTCAGATTCCTTATCTATAAAATGGGGTGATGGCAGTGAGTACCTCACAGGGTTATTGTGAGCATTAAATGAGATAATAGAAGTGAAGTATCTCAATCATTGCTTGGCACATAGCAAGCACTCTTTAATGTTAGTTGTTAATATTATTATTATTATTTTACTCCACATCAGGCAATGTGCTAAATGCCTTAAAGATATTATCTTGTTTAATCCTGACAATAACACTATATATCGTATCTTTTTTTTTTTTAAGATTTATTTTTATTGTTTGAGAGAAGGTGAGAGAGAGAGAAAGAGAAGCGAGGAGGGCCCAGAGCAGTCTCCATAGTTGTACAACATTAGTTAGTTGTGACATGGTTTCATTCCAGACAAGTGGCTGTGGGGCTGTGCAGGGCGGGAACCAAACCAGTGGCCTCCCTCATGAGAGGCAAGAACCTTCACTGCCATCTGGTAGTTACCAATTGTGCTGCAGCTTGCATGGGCCAGGGCCAGGATTTGATTCTTGGACCTCACAGTTGCAAGGCAAGCGCTAACCCTGTTGAGCTATCCCAGCATCCCCTATCATATCTATTTTTATATCTCCATTTTATAGATGAAGAAACAGTCTCAGAGAGATAAGTAAGTTAGTCAAGGTTATAATAACTAGTAATAGTAGATTAGAGATATTAAATATCTATACAACTGCAGAACCACCATAAGGATTTAAGATGACCCAACTAAAGTACAAAGACTGGCACAACAAATTCTCAGTAAATGAAATGATAATTATTAGAAAAAAAAATACAGATGTAAGAAATAAGGCAGAATGAATCACTGTGGCCCATTTCCAGTTCATCTGTGTAGCTCTCTCCCTCAATAAGGAAGAAGGGCCCCAGATGTCTTGAACAGGAGACTCTGGTGGCAAAATATGGACAGAGGCTTTTTTCACCTGATATTGTAGTAGAACCTGAGTGTCCCTTATCCTCCAAACTTCTGGGATCCCCCTCCCCTTTCTTCTTAATAGAAAGTAAGCAAAGTGCTTCTACCCCACACAATACAAAAACTCCAGAGCCCACCTTAACGTATCCACAGACAGAAGGCTGAGGCTTTCATGGCCAACTCTGCCTCTAACTCTCCCTGCTGGGCTAGACTCTGATGCCTACTCACCATGGCAGCCCTGTGGCTGACCCCTGCTCTCCACTCTCCCCAAGATGTGAACATAGACCCTGCCTTGGTCCCCAAGTACCACCAACATGTGCCTGCAGTGTAACAAACTTTCCCAATGGTTTGGGAATTTGCACAACTCAACAAAGGAAACATTTTAAAACTGTCATTGTGCATTGTCACTGGTACACAGAATTTCTCAACTACTAGTCTTCCCTTTACACTGTGGCCAGCTGTCATTTTTCTTGGGCCCCTTCTCTCTCTTTGTATCAAAACAGGCCTTTCCCCCTTATTCCTTCTTCTTTGAGTTTTGTACCCATTTACCAGCTCATCTGCCAAAAACTCAGAATACCTGTTACTGTTTGAGGAAAACCAGGTAGTTCTCTTTTTATTTGAAATCTCTCCCATCTATAATGGCTTTCTTTGAAAAGATTCACTCAGTACTGCTGGTCCAAGAACTTTGGTTCCCTGTCCATGACAAGATAAATACAGGTGTTAAGGTTGTATAGCAACTTGACCAAGTACTTTAGTCTGCTGAATGTAATAATATTGGAAAAATAGAACTTGTGCTTTGTATATTTGTAACTTGTGCTTTTGTATATGTGTTTTTAATAATACATTTTATTGTATTTTGTAAAACTACAAGTCCATGATGGATTGGGATTTTAAAAGCTGGTCTGGTTTTTCACCATGGAATATTCAAGAAGCTCTTCTAGACTGGCCCAGAAGGTCTGCATTATGGAACTTACATATCCCATTTCTGTATATTTCCAAAGAAAAGGACATTTTGTGGGGGAAGCTAGGATGGCTCAGCAGGTTAAGCACTTGCTTTGCAGCCCCAGGGACTGAGGATCGAATCCCGGCCACGCCCATGTGGACCCACATGGTGAACTGGGGTGTGCTTCCCATGCAGAAGACCTCCATTTCAGTTCTTACCCCCCAGTTCGGCCCCTGGCTCAAAGGGGCACGCCTTCCATGTGGGAGGCCCCCAGCTCAGTTCCTGCCCTGCCCAGCCCCTGCCCACCTGTGTGAAAAGAAAACTGATGATGTACAGCTATGAAGAATGCACTGGGCCCTCCCCCTTCTCTCTGTCTCTCTGTCTCTCTGTCTCTGTCTCTCTCTATCTCTGTCAAAAACAATAAAATAAATCTTTTTAAAAAAAAAGAAAAGGGCATTTTTGCACTCTGAGGAATTCTGCTACTCTCTTAAGAAATATGGATCAACCCATATTTTCTTCACACACAAAAATCAAAACATGACTGATATGGGGCAAGAGACAGAAGTAATGATAACAAAAACATCCATTTATACCACCCACTAGTGTTACAAACCACACTCCCATGCATCATTCCATCTGATCTTCATGACAACACAATTGAGAAGCGTTCCCGTGGATGAGGAAACTGAGGCACTGAGAAATAAAATCTTACCTGAGGTGCTTCCCCTAAAATATGAGACCAGGGTTCAAAACCAAGGGCTTTGCTTCCAGACTCCACGCCCTACCATGCTATCAAAATAGAAAAATCATTGGACTAACTCATTCAGATCATAGTCTACAGGGCTTGAATAGACACCCCAATCCATTTCATTATTAGCCATTTTGAAACAAGACAGGCCTCTACATCTCTAGCTGGCTTTAACTCTCTTTTCATGTTGCTACACCCAAAGGTACACATGTCTCTTGCCCCTTTGCCCCTGCTCAGTTCTGCTTTCCAGCCTTACCTACCTAGCTGCTACCTTCTTAACTCAGAGGGGAAAAACACAGGAACCAATTTAAAGGACAAAAATCAAAGCTCAGAAGGGAGTCTTGAGTTTTCCCAGTGGTGTCCCTGCCTTGAACCCAGCCATCTAATATGTGCTGTTTTCTAATAAGACAAACACTTGGGTTGACATTAAATGCCTTCATGGGGTAGAGACACATGCTGACAAGAAATGGCCAAAACAAGTGTGAGGCAAGAGTTGAAAAACAATTAAGGTTTTAATCCAGTTAAACTATTGCCCAAAAGAAAACCAGAGGGGTTTTTTAGAACCCTATTTCTGTAATTTCGATTTCTTCCATTTTTATAGCATATAAATAATTAAAATTATGCCCACAGTACATTTGGCTTCGTTCAGCAGGCATACTGAAGAATATTACATTTAGTAATTTACATATACCAGAAACATAATACATTAGATTATCCAGAAAGCTAAGAGAAGCAGGCCAACATGGACTAATCTCTTATGTAATGTCTGCAATAGCCGATTGCAGGCACATAAAGAGAGCTTGGATTTTCCTAGGAACCATTTTCTTGCAAATAAAACATTTAATTATGGAGCTAAGTCCATAAATAGACTGTTACACTGGAAGGGGACGATGAATGCAGCTATATTGCTGGATTAGCAGGGGAATATCTTACAAGAAATTCATCAATGCCATAGATAATTAATTACAGCTCACCTTCTCCCCACATAGCCATGCCTTTATCAGCCAGCACTGGGGAAACAGCAGATGGCTGACCAAATACAGAATGCAATTTTCTGTCAACTCATTACTTATAGAATCATGGATTAGGTACGAGACTCCTGGAAGGTCACTTAGGCCATTCCCCTGTGTTCAGACCAATCTGCACCAAAATTGCTTTGGTCACATGAGTACCTATCTCCCTTACTCAGAAAGCATCTCCAGAGAAAGGAGTATCACTGTCTGCAGAAGCCTTGAATTCCAGGGACTGTGAGCCCTTCTATTAGGAAATGTTCCCTGAAGATTATCCTCATGGCCTGTTCCTCAATATTTGGACCAGTGTTCCCAAGTAGTGCTGAAGGTCCCAGATCCACTTGGCCTGCTAGGTTCTGCTGGGGCATTGTGCTGTAGACAATCAGGGTCCCTTATTCTCTTTTTTTTTTTTTAATTTTAAGGATTTATTTTATTGTTTTTGACAGAGACAGAGAGAAGGGGGAGGACCCAGAGCAGTCTCCATAGTTGTACATCATCAGCTTTCAACATGGTTTTGTTCTACACAGGTGGGTGGGGACCACACAGGGTAGGAACTGGGCTGGGGGCCTCCTACATGGGAGGCATGTCCCCTCGAGCCATGGGTTGAGCCAGGGGGGTGAAAAACAGAGCTGGGGGACTCCCGCATGGGAAGCACACCTCAGTTCAGCATGTGGGTCCTCACAGGCCATGGCCGGGATTCAATCCTGGGTCCCTGGGGCTGCAAAGCGAGCACTTAACCTGCTGAGCCATCCCTCTTCCCCCCACCTTTATTCTCTCTTGCTAGATACCAGCTAGATAGTACAACAAAGATTCTTGTTCTCAGGGACACTGATAAAAGATTCAAAAGACAACTGAAAAGTTTCAAAAGGCTTCATGACTATTTTAAGGTTGTTTACATACACTGGAAGTATTTGAAAGTTCACCACTTTATTTTTATCCATATCTATCAGGGTTGCTGGGTTACACCACAGTCAGGGAAAATGAAGTTGTTTTATTCCCAAAAAAAACTGTCCTTTCTCCCAGGCCCCTGCCTAGCTGGGTAGCTGCAAAAACTTAGACTTCAGACATAACAGAATTTGTATCATCCCTTAGAACATATCCCCTTAGACACTCAGTCTTTTCAAAATTGAATTTTCTACTGGGGCTCGTTTCGTTGTTCATTCTTGGATGAGTCAGCGTATTTATATAAATTTTGGTCTCTTAGCGTTCACCGCCCCTTCTTTTTCCTGAGATGACTTGATATATGAAGGGATCATTTTATGCTCTTGCCAGCAGGGAAGAAGGTTCTCTGAATCCTCCCTGATCCCAGCACCCTATCATCCAGAACAGATCTGCTCCCTAGTATAGTGACAATGAAGGTGATAATGACTGATGGTGTTCTTCTCTTTAGGGTGGGGGTGGGGGTAAAGGGACATTGTCATTTGACACTCACCACTGGAGTGTGTGGGCCCTGCCCCCTGCAGCCTCTTCACTCTGTCCACAGGCCTCCAGCTGGTTGAGAGAGCCCCTCAGGCCTCCCCCATGTTCTCACCCAGCAGAACATGGGCTCCTTGCAAGCCAGTCAGACCATAGCAACCAGGAGCATGGCCTCTTCTTTTGCCTAGCATCCTCCTCATGATGCCTCTCAGATCATGGTAGAATCTTCTAGAGAGACCTCTCTCATGCAAGCTCTCTCTCTCTCTTACCACTCAAGAACACACACCACCCGACCATTAGCCAGTGCTGTTTTTTCTTCCCCATGCTTATCTGGGCACAGGGGACAGGGGTGCAGGGAAGTAAGAGAAACAAAGACCCTTAAGTTTTCTTTCTTTCTCTAGTCAAACCTCATCCTCCTTCCCACCCTAGCCAGTGCAGAGGGGTGGGTTTCCCTTTTACTCCAGCATGTCTTCCCCCTAATCTGAGTTTGCAACCTCATGACCTCGCCATCATGGCAAAAACAGTGTCCTCGTTACGTATGGGAGCACCTCAGTGACCTAAATCATATAAATGGAGTGGCTCTTCAACTGCAAATTCACTTGCAACTAAGAAGACCGAGGACAAAAATGGTTGATTTGCTACCTTGGAATGTACTCTCATTACATCTGATTTTCTTCTGTAAATCCTATGCCTCCCAATCAGCTACCTCAATATTCACACAAACACACCCAGTTGTGCACATATAAACAGACATTCATAGGTGGGCACACTCCTTGTTACCTCAGATATGAGAAAATGGCAGCACCGAGAGGTAGACCAGCAGATTGTCCGGGTCTAATGTATATAACAGACTAATATGCAGGAGTGAATGCTTACATACTTTTTCAGAGTCGTAAATATCGTGGAGATGGTTAGTTCATGTCATTATTTATTTTGTACCTTGAAGACTTACATATTTTGCTATACATAAAAAAGCATGTCAAATGCTTTCACACAATGTTACAAGTAAACTCCAAAGCATGCACGCACACAATTTTTTTATAACTAGATCTCAAATTGATGTTTTTAAAATCCATTGCCTTATCAATTGTATCTATGAACTCCCCAGTTAAGCCTATATACATCCCTTACTACACACACACACACACACACACACACACACACACTGGCACATAGTAGGCTCTTTAAAAATGTGTAATGTGACCAGTTGAACACTCAAGACAAAGCTATAGTGAGGGGAGGAGGCAACACCAGCTACAAATCTTACTCACTCCTGTAGTTTCCAGCAGTATGAGAGCAAACCTCTTAATCATGGGGCATTTTGTGAGGAATTATTTTTCCTCAGCTATTTATTTACTTGCTCACTTCTCATCATTACATGTGGAATATATAGCATTGTGGAGAGATTTATGAGCCAGATTTTAATCTCGGCTGCCGGGCATGCATCAGTGCTTATCTCTAAATGGAGGTGTGTTTTATGTGGTCATTGTTTCATATGATCACAGGGCTCAGCCAGCCAAGTGACTGCATACCTGCAGCCCAGGAGAAAAAGCAAATTTGGGGGAGTAGAAGGAGATGGAACAGAGGGCAAAGTGCCTGAGAGAAAGGTATTTGTTATGAACTCTTCAGCCATGGCACATAACTTCAATTAATCTCAAACATGGTTGATGAAAATGAGGAATTTGGGCCTGAGATGTAAAAAATCTCATGGATGTAGGGGATCCTTCAAACAAACCATGGTGCTGCCCTGAAGTGTGAGCTTGGGAAAGCACATAAACGCAGAAGCTAGATCCTTCCCTGGAAACCTGACCCCTCCACTCCCTTCCTCTGCATTTCAAGCTGAGAGAGGAACTTCACGAATAAAACTGAAGGGACACACAAGATGGGGTTTAAAGTTGCCATCGGCAGTGTCTCAGTGACCTCTCCCTGCCCCCTGAAGCCCAGTCAAGCTGGCTTTCTCATCACGGCTGTGGGGAGTGGCTGAGCCCAGCTCCACTGGCAGCAGCTCCCATTACAGGGCCAAGGAAGGCCCTCCTCAGTGTCACCAGGGCCTTTGACACTTGAAACTCAGTCCCTGTCTTCCATTGACCTAATGGAGCAGAATATGCCTTTCATATTGAAACAATGTTTTTGAACTTGAGCGCTCATCTATGTTCTTCCAGAGAAAGCCCATTTTAAGTGGTTCTTAACTGTGTTCATTCACTCATTCATTCATTCAGTGTCAGTAATAGCCTAGTTTACTATGTAGGGTATATGATATTTATTAAAGAACAGAACTCTCTTAAGGTTTGTGTCTCTTTTTGCCAAAATTGTCTTCAAAGGAGATGTAAGCTGATATAAGGAGACAACTGCCCAAAGACAGCCTTAAAGAACACTGACCCAAGATCACTGCACTTCTCCCCACCTGGGTTTGGAGGTGGGAGCGTGACTAAGTGGAAAAGCACCCCAGCCGTCACAGACCGCTTCTCCTGCTGACCTGTGATCATAAATCAGGAAGCAGATCACAGCCTGAACGGTGTTCTGGAAAGTCAAGGGGAAGTGTTAGGGCCAGGTGGCCCACTCTGGTCCTGACTACCCATCTCTCTAATCCTTTCTGTTATATATACATATATTATATAAATGAATGAATAGTGTTTCCCAGAAATCCTTGTCTACCCAGAATCACAAAATGTGACCTTATTTAGAAATAGGGTCTTAGCAGATATAATTAGTTTGGGGCCTCAGGATGAGATCACTTTGGATATAGGGTGGGCCTTAAATGCAATGCCTTATGTTCTTACAAGAAGAGGAGAGGACAAAGAGACACAGAGGGAAGAAAGCGATGTGAAGCTGGAGGTAGAGATTGGAATATGTCTACAAGACAAGAAATGACAACAATTGCCGGAAATCCCCACAAGCTGGGAGAAAGGCAAGGCGGTCTGTCCCTTAGAAACCTCAGAAGGAACCAACCCCGCCAGCACCTTGATTTCAGACTTTCTGACTCCAGAACTGTGAGAGAATACATTTCTGTCATTTAGAGCCACCCAGTTAGTGGCCACAGACCTGAAAAAAGAATACAGTTTGGGAGTCTCCAATATTCCTCAGCACTAGCTCTGCCCTCCTTTTACTGTCGCCTTCCTCTGAACAGTTCCTGCCACCTAAACTCTAAACGTCCTATTTTAGCACTAGAGGTGGACAGAAGACAGGAGATAGGCAACCATCCTCATTTTCCTACTCAGTGATGTAAAGGACACAGGTGATACTGGCTGGCAAAAACCCGTTATCTATATCTCTTTCTAAATCCATGCTCAATAACACGTTAGTACCTTGAAATCCAGTCATAGTAGGGCTAGGTATTTACACGATGGAAATTAGCAAACACTACAAATCAGGGATTCCCCCCCTCCCCCCAGTGAGCCAATTATTCAACACTTATCAGCATACTGCTGTCCCTACCTGTATGTCAGCTACTTTCCCAACTCACCTCATAGCTCCCCTCTGTCCTATGCCTGCCAGAGAATGAGAGGGTCAGAAAAAATGACTCTTGTGTGATTATAAGCAAAGCTGCAACCTTCTCTTTACTAAGAAAGTACTCATTTAGCTCCCTTTTCCCTCTGAGCTCTGATCACTACTCCGTGTATTATTGTATGTGAGGTCAACCCCTGCATAGGCATTTGATTATTTATAACTTCAGAAAGTTTCTTTTGCACAGTTATTTGCTAGGCTTTCATCTACAGCAGGCAACACTTGATAGAAATATGGAAAATGGCCTGAACCTTAAATGACAAACAGATGAGATGGTCTGATGAAAATCACACATGTTTGAAGACCATGTGTTTTCACATGAGATATATATATGGAATTTTTAATTGATGTTGACTTTAGCTCATGGTAACAAGTTTTAGCTATCTTAATTAGTGAGTTACAAGAAACAGTAAAGGAAGAAATGTGATCAAGGTGACCCTAGAAAAAGCCCAGCTTTGAGGGACCTCTCCTTACCCCCATGTTTTCCCCCAACCCAGTCTCCATTATCCCTCCAACTGTAATGTAATATTAGCAGCCCTGCTATCTTCCCCAGTCATGTAGGATCTTAAAGGGACATTGTGACATTCACATTTTAGGTGGTCATTAATGTTGTTCCCCAATATTCCTTGTTATCTGCCCTTGGGGCACTTGGTAGGATTATAGCTTCTGTAGGATTGTACCTTCTAGCCCCCAGTGGTTGGATGGGCCCATGGGACTAGTTTTGGTTAATGAGTTAGGAGAGACAGTGGCAGGTGTCATTTTGTGGACCACCACTTTTTATTTCCAGTGTTAAGTCCTTTCAGAGCTCTCTCTTCCTCAGGTAGAGTGACCCATGACATTAGACATGGTAGCTGCCCCAACAGCCTGGGATCTGGAAGGCCCCACTGAGTGTCCGGACACCTGAAACAGACATGTAACACTGTGTTGTTGAGATGTAGCACTGAGACTTGAAGGCTGTTACCATAGGAAAACTCAGCCTATCCCATGAGTTTATCTCTCCTTGCAAGAACACCAGGGCTCAAATAGTGTCAGCACTCAGCTCCAATCAGACTAAGGGTCTCAGACCCAGACTGCTTTAAAGATCATCAAAGGTGAGACTTACAAATGATCAAACAAAGGCCAGATCCTTCATTCATCCCACAAAAATCGGAGGCCCAGAGTGGGACATGTCTTACATCATCCAGCGAATTAGTGGTGCTTTTGAATAGAGCATCTCCCCCATTAAGCAACTAAGTTCCCTTGATCTGATCACAGTTTCTCTGGATTCCAGTCTCCTCGTAGTATAATTCCACTGAGAGGTTTCGTGTTGGAGAGAATGGGCTCTGGAGTCAAACTGGCTGACTCAGCTTTGCAGCTTACCAGCTGTGAGCCTCACCCAAGATGCTTGAAGCTCTGTTGGCCTCATGTCCAACATCTGCTGAGTGAGAATGGCAATAGGGTTATTGTGACGACATCTAAATGAGATTTAAAATGCTTACCACAGTGCCTAGAACACACAACAAATGTTCACCATTTTTATTACACTCACGGGGTTCTCTCTGGGTGCTATGCCCTGGGAGGAGAACTGGGACAACTAAGAAAGCCTATTTTGTCCTTTTGAAGTGTCCCCAAAAGAAAGGGCACTTACCTTTCCTAGAAACTAAAAAGTATTAAGCAGATTTGCTATATTGTCCTATTTGGGTAACTCCAAACTTTGCACTGCATGAAGCTATTTGGTTGTTTTGCCCACATTATCCAGACAATTACCTCAGCTCTCCCTGTGCTTCTAGCTGTAAAGCCCAGGGCAATAGCCACTGATTTATGAGACTTCCTCCCAAGAGACTGTAAGTTCTATTTTAGCATTGAAAAGAGGAAAATATTCTCAGCAAGCTGGCAAAGGCCCAGAAAGGAATGAGATCATTCCTCTGAACCCTGTTTGATCCTAAAATGCCCACTCAAGGATTGTTACTCAGGTGAAGATGCTTGTCCTGTGAGTGTTGTTTGAATGCCAGCAGGGAAAAAGGCCAAGTGACAAAACACAATATGCATTTGCAAGGCATTTTCTTATGTACTTTCTCTTCAGTCCCCAGTGGGCTAATGACCATCTCTAGAATATTACGGCAAAGGACAAGTGCCACAGGTTACCCTTTTCAGGCCGTTCAAAAAACGCAAACCCACACCCCTCAAAATGATTTCCACCATTTAGAGAAGATCCTTTCAAATGGTAAAAGAAAAACAAAGCAAAAAAACAAAACAAACAAACAAAAAACTTCTCATCGTAATTAGAAAAAAGACTTGAATTGTAAGACACACAGAAAAGTGACATTGAAGTGTTTCCTGAGGTTAAGCACATTCTCTCCTGAAATGAGATTGGTGGGAAGAGAAAGGTGTATATACCTTGGGTGTAGGGAAGGAAAGAAGGAAGGGGGAAAGAGAGGGAGAGGTGAGGAGGGGAGAAATGAAGGAAGGGCCCATGGAATGGAATCACCTGGGGCTGATGTGGTGGATGATTTTTAGCTACTTCCCAATTTCCTCTGCCTCCAGCTTTATGGACAAGTCTAAGCGCTTCCCTGGGCCAAGATCTGAGTTCAAGATCCAGCTAACCAATTTCACTTCTGGGATATCTCACTCACCAAGGACTCAATTCACCACAGAGTCAGAGGTCACAGATCATTGTAAAGCAGAACCTGCAGCCAGAGGATGAAGTCTGGATCCAGCAAGACCTGTCTGGCATTTGCTTTTCCTGACTTCTGTCCATAGCTTTCTGTTCTCTTTGGGACAGGGCTCGGTACTATTGGATTTTCAGGGGCTGGCAAGTGTTCTTAGGACTGAGTGGTGCAGAGGAAAATGTAGGGGTGTGTGTGTGTGTGTGTGTGTGTGTGTGTACTCTTCTTTACCATTCATCCATCATTGGACACAGGTTGTTCCCATATCTTGGCTAATGTAAATAATACTGCAATGAATATGGGGATATGGTTATCTCTTCAAGACAGTGATTTCATTTCCTTCAGATAAATATTCAGAAATAGGATTGGTAAGTCATATGGTAGTTCTATTTTTAATTTGTTAAGGAACTTACATATTGTTTTCCATAGTGGCTGCACCAATTTATATTCCCAGCAACAGTGCACAGTGTTTTCTTTTCTCCACACCCTTCCCAATGCTTGTTATCTCTTTTCTTTTTGATGATGCCCATTCTAACAGGTATGAGGTGGTATCTCCCTGTGGTTCTGATTTGCATTTGCCTGATAATTAATGACATGGAGCATCTTTTCATGTACTTGGTGGCCATCTATACATCTTCTTTGGAAGCTGTCTAGTCAAGTTCTCTACTCACTCATTAATCAGATTATTTGGGTTTTTTGTTTGTTTTGCTATTGAGTTGTCAGAGTTTCTTATATACTTTGCACGTTATCCCCTTATCAGATATGAGGTTTGCAAAAATTTTCTGCCATCTCATGGGCTCTCTCTTCACTCTGTTAACTGTTTCCTTTGCTGTGAACACATCCAGCCCTGATAATTCTGAGAACACATGAGGGGGAAGGCCTGGGGGTGGCACAGATCAGCATGTAGATAGATATTCACAGAACACAAGTTTTCAGTCCAAGCCTCACCTTTGCCATCTGCTGTACACAGCATCCCAGAGTTCAGGGCTTCTCAAAGTCCTTTTTGCCAGAGATTAAACCTCTGGACCTCTGGACCTCTGGGATCAGGGGAGCAGGAGAGAGTGCTGTGGGAGGAAAGGTGGCAAGGAAGGGTTGCGAGGCTTTGACAGATGGGTGAGGGGCCTTAGTCCACGGTTCAACTGCTGCGTATTCAGACGTTCAGCCAAACCCCTTGTGGTGCCTGACCTTACCTGGTGCCCCCCAGTGCTGAGCCTCCTGGGGTCCTGTGGGGGGCAAGGGGAATTGGGGCATTTCTCTGCAGTATCCTTTTACCACAAACAGTGAAGCTCCAACTTGAAAGTAGCTACTTCTGGGAATTTGAACAGGGTTTGGGGAGGGGAGGTACAAATGGCTCACATATTTTAATACTGCTTGATTTCAAAGGACATACATACACTTCTATAATAAATTTAATTTTAAAGGGAAGGTAGACATAAGGGGAAGAAGAGTTTTGACATTTTTGCTCAAGAGTACCTTTGGAACCTGCGGTCTGAGCAAGAATTAGCTCACTTTCCTCCCTCTCTTTGTCTAATTGCTTTTTTGGACAAAAGGTGGCCCTTTCCAAACTTATTTACTTCGTGGCACACATAGAGAATGATCATATTTATTTGGTGCACTGATGACTCTTGGCCAGAGGCACCACTTGATCTAACGGCTCATCCAGGCTTTCCCAGAGCTCGCCCAAGTACACCCAAAGCCAAGAGCAGAGTGGCTAGGCACACCTGTAATTTGAGCACAGCGCTGCCTCAAACTATATGTGGTAATGAACCTGTATTTTATTTTATTTCTAATCTATTACAGACAAACATGGTTCAACTTCAAGTCACTGCTACACAGCTCACCACCCACAAGTTCAATAGCACATAGACTGACCCACACCCTAGTAAATGAAACAACCTACTGATCACATGCTTGGAAGCACAGCAACATCAAGTACATTAAATGTTTCTAAACACTTCCCTGCTTCGGTATTTCTCTCTTCATGGACCAGTAATAAAGATCTAACAGTTTCCCGAGCAAGAAAAGGTGGGAACCAAAAACTCACTTAGAGCTAGAACAACTACTGTTTTTCTTTGTTATTTTTTTTAATCTGTTTATTCCAGTCAGCTTCGGGTGTTCATAACCACACCCACAGATTTCTTCTGCCTTACAGAATAAATTTAGATCTCTCGGTTTTGCACATGAAGATGCTGAGAGCCAGAGAGATAACTGACTTTCCCAAAGATTCACAGTTGGTTTGTCCCCATGGAAGCAAAATTTATCAGCCAGACCTCAAACCCTAGACTATGCAGCTTATAAACAACAGAAATTGATTTTTCTCAGTTCGAGAAAAAATCCAAGATCAAGGTGCTGGCAGATTTGGTATCTGGTGAAAGTCTAGTTTATAGATGGCAGTCTTATTGCTGTGTTCTCACATGGCAGAAGGGGCAAGAAAGCTCTGGGTTCTCCTATAAGGGCACTAATTCCATTCGTGAGGGCGCTACCTCCATGACATAATCACCTCCCAAGAGCCTCACCTCTAAACTCCATCACATTAGGCACTAGGTTTCAACATAGGAATTCCGGTCTATAGCAAGGAGTGTATGCTTTCCCAACGGCCCCAAAGTTCTCCTCTAACAGGTAGCAGCACTGCTTCAGGAAAGGGTTCTTGTCAAAGCCTGGCTCATGAGGCCAACACTTCCCTGGCATAGCAGACTTGGACTATGACAACAGGTACAAAGGCACATCAATTGGAGCCATTGTTCAGGCTGCCAGTTCCCACCTGATTACAAGGGCTCTACTTATAAACAAGCCAGAGCACATTCACAGGATGGTCTGCAGTCCTGAAACCAGGGCAGGGGAGGAAAACATTGAAAGAGCAGATGTTCAGGCTGGAGAAGTGAAAATTCAAGGAGACACAGAGCTGTTAATAAATATTTGAAAGCTGTCACATAGCAGATGGATTAGACATATTCCAAAAGGACCGCAGAAGTTCACATGAGGAGTATGTACATATAAGAATGTCATCTAATGTGCAGAAGAACTTTCTAGCAATTGCAAGCTGTCTGATGATGGAATGATTGTTTTGAAAGGTAGTGAGTTCCCTGTCAACAGAGAAATTCAAGTAGAAATAATTGGAAAGGTGTCAAGTATTACCAAAAAAAAAAGGATGTTCCATTCAATTTCAATTGCAAATAAACTGCAAATACTGTTTTAGTATAATCCCTAATGTTACAAGGGACATACTTATATGGAAAAGTGTTTGTGGTTTATCTGACACACAAATTTAACGAGGTGTCTCCTATTTTTATTTATTAACTCCGGCCGCCCTAAGTATTGGGGGAACAATCTGGGCTATGATTTCACCACTCTTTTTAAGATTTTAGGAAGGTGTGCTGAGGCGGTCAGGCTGCTGTTGGTCTAAATGAAAAACATAATTTTTCTAAAGAAAAACTGCCCTCCCGAGTCTCGTAGAGCTAATACAAACTACCCAGCTGCTCCAGCAGGGCCGTCATTATAGAGCTCAATAAAATGGATCCTCTTCAGCTCTGGGGGATTGAGGGCTGCAGGGCTGCCTCACGCAACAATGAGAACTTGTCGGTTTTGTTTAGTAAACAGAATGTGTGACACCAGGCACACCCCTCAGCTTGTTTATATCCCACCCGCTCTGCCAGCCAGAGGCAAGGCCTGTGGCTCCATGGTCAAGGATCTTGTTAGAAAGAAAGCAAAGAACATAGGTGTTCCCGGGAGAAAAGCCAAAAGAGCCCATCAGAAAAAAAAACAACACACGCTTCCACCAAGAACCACTTCCCCAGTCCAGGCCTCTGCCTTGTGGGAAAAGAGGCTTCACCATCCAGTCTCACTGCCTTCACCCCCAGCCATCACCCCCAAATCCAGTCTGTTTCTTGGCCTGGCAGGCCCTCTGTCAGCTGGCCCATCGCGTTGGAGAATCCTAAACGGAAGCACAAAGTGTCAGGAAGTCGTTCTGCATGTCCTGCCTTTCACAAGTGGATGCCAGACGCTCGCCCCTCACCAGCTCAGCCCAGCGAGCACCCAGCCAAAACATTACGTATGTGTAAGCTCCCCAAATCCTGTGGCCTTAAAAAGGGAAGCAGGCAATGAAGCAAGCCTGCAAATGCCTGACCCCACTCGCCTGGCTCTCCCCACACCCGGAGGGACCTGCTGAAAGCTGGTCCACTGCCTCTGAGTATCGTTCCTCAAAGGACCCGTGACAGAAGGTGGCATGGCATCTGGTCCTGGGGTCAGCTGATGCTACCCAGCTACTAACTGTGTTGGTGCAGCTCTGAACTGCTCCACAACATCCCAAAGAACAAAGAGGGTGGCTGTGGAGGACACACCCAACTTTGGGAGGGACTTCAGAGGGAGGGGCCCGTTAAACCTGCAAATAGCGGGCTTGTTCGGGACAGGCATCCAGGACCCCCACGCACCTGTTCCAAAGCAGAAGACCGGTGCTGAGGGGCAGGAGTCTATGCACATTGGCCTCGTGGTTCAGACCAAGTTGAAGAACAGAGCTTGAAACAGACCTGATTCATCTATCTATCCAAGCAGCCAGCTTGGTTGGACTGGGACCAGAATGGTTCTGGGTGGCTTTCTGACAGAAATTAGCATTTTGTCTCCAGCTCCCTAAAAGGCCAAGAAGCTGAAATGATACATTTCAAGCACCTGGAAATGCAAAGTGAATCAGAAAGCGATTTGAAGCATATGCTTCTGTGCTTTTGGGGAACCTGCCCTGAGCAGGTGACCCACAGTGTCAACAGCCATCTGTGTGGGCTGGGTTTCCCAGAGGACACCTCAAAGAAGCATTATTTGAAGGCCATGACAGTGTCCGTGGTGACGGTTTTATCCAGCTTCAGCCAGCTTCTTCCAGCTGACTGGCCAGAGAATTCTTCTATCTGATGGAGAAAGACCCAGAAGGCTGGGGCTCATCCTCCCTGGCTATTTCTCTAGCGATGCTGAAGTTGGTGACGTTTCTCACTCTGTGTTGATTCAACATCCCTCTCCCATCTTCACACCTACCCTGCACCCTCCACACACAGAAAAATCTTACTTCTCACGTTCCCCTTCCTAAGTCATCTTAACGAGTATGAAAATATGATCCTATTACCACAAAAAGAAAACTGGTGTCCCCTGCCTTAGCTGACCACTATTTGTGACCAAAATAAAATAAATGTTCTCTGGGGTATTTTTAAGCGAATCAAGAAAGAAAGGAGCAAGTGACAGGAGACAAAGGGACAAAAAGGGCAAGGGAAAAGGTAATGGATAGATGGGAAGGAAATAGAAAAGTAAGTTAAGACAGGGAGTAAAGTATAGGAGAAAATGGGGAGAAAGAAGAAAGGATTGGGAGAGAGGCTGGCAAAGGGAAGAGAGAGGATTATAACACTTCTTCCTCCTCTTGTCCTTCATGAGAATAGTTTCACTTATTAAAGGCACACATGCTGCCAATTCAGGGGCTGCCCAGGGGCTGCAGGATTTGAGCCTCTAAGCCACAGGCAGTAACACAGGGGACAGGATGTGAAGAAGGGCCTTCCATTGGAACCCCCAGGGGAGAGAGGCCATTGAGAGGTAGGGGAGTGAAGGGGGAAAGCCCAAGGCCTGATAAAGAGGTAGATTCACAAGTGGCATTTAACTTCCAACCCTGGGGCAGGCAGCGGGGACAGATGTCATTCCCTAGGTTTCCTCCCTCCCAAGTCTCACATTGTGTGGGGAGGGAGGGAGGAGTTGGGTCTTTCCTTGTTCTCTTCCCTAACTTCCAGCCTTGAGCATCTCCCTGTAGCATTGGCCTCATTGGGACACTGCAGAGACCCCTTGCTGGCAGTCCCTTCTCAAGAGTTGTGACAAACTAAAAACATCATAGAAGGCCAGCATGAAGTTGCCCTGCAGTCCCCATCCTTCGTCTGGAGAGAAGGACTTGACAGCAGGGTTCCCAGAAGCCTCAGCCCTAGCCCACTCCAGATTGCTACCCTCAGCAAGTTGCCACCCTGCCAGGAGTTCTACTACCTAACACTTACCAGTTACTGACTCCTTACTGTGAATGGGCTTATCTGATTGCACAGGAAGGGAAAAAGGTGTATGAGGCCCTTCCCAACCAGGAGACCCTCAGCCAGACTTGTGTGTATAAATGTGCCGCTAGACACTGATTCATGCATACCATACACTCATACAGCCTTTTCAGCTACTATGTAAATTATCCCAAACTTAGTGAGTGAAATGACCATTCATGCTCATGAATCCTGTGGGTCAGGAATTCACAGCAGAGTGGGAACAACTTGTCTCTGCTCCATGATGACTGGGCTCTCAGCTGGAACACCCACGGGCTAGGGGCTGGAATCATTGGGTGCCTCACTCACATTCCTAGCAGTTGATGGTGAGTGAAGCTGAGATCTTAACTGGGCGCTGTCAGCGCACCATCTATGCATGGCCTCTCCGCGTGGTCTGGGCTGCCACATGGTGGCTACATTACCAGGGTGAACATCCCTGATAGAAAACCAATCAGAAGCCACATCATCTTATGACCTAGCTCAGAAGTCACACAGCCCCTCTTCTGCTGCATTCTATTTCTGGAGGTCCGACCAGTTGCAAGGGTAGGTGATGAGTCCCAAATCTGTATCTCTGGCCTATTCATCTTTTCTAGATTCTGCCTTTTTTTTTTTTTTTTTACACCCTATTTTGGAACTAGAGGTGAGTAGAGGATAGGAGATAGGCAACCATCCTCATTAAACTTATCCACCTGATTGGCTATCAAACTTCATCCAGGTAACTGCACGCTCAGCACTAAACTCACTGTCTTTGCCTTTTTCTTTTTCCTGAGAAAAAGTGGCTCTTCCAAATCCCAAGCTAATTTGTTCTACTGTCTCTGGGCATTCATCTGCCTCTTCTCCCCACCCCCAAATACATGCTTTCCAAAGATTCTGTGCAGACTGCTCATTTCTTATGTCCATATTACACGTTAAAAAAAAAAAATCAAATATCACCAAGTAAGGATAGTGATTATATTCCAAATATTAGAGAGATTTTTGCAAGGAAAATAATTTTATTTACATACTTCTAAAAGCCTGAGGATATGCCATAGGAAACTTGATGAGGTATAACAATGATGCTATGGAAAGGTAGAGTCATAGGAAAGAAGATAAGAAATAAGAGGAGGAGGACTGGAGGGAGGGGTAAGAAAGAGAATAATTGTCAAAGTCTCTCTATATCTTGAGACATCACTCACATAAAGAAGCAGCTTCTGGAGACTGTGCTATGCCCATAAAAGAACATCTCACTCCTGGCCTCGCACATATTCCTGAAATAGTCACTCTCTCATGAGTGCTACCAATAGGCCCCTTCTTTGGGGAGCTATCTGTCTCAAATCACCCATCCACAGAACCCTTGCTAGTGAAATGTTCAACTTGGACACCCAGGCCATGAAACCAGGGATGAGTAAACGACAGCCTACCACCTGCTTCAGTATGATGCCCAAGCTAAGAATGGTTTTTGCATTTTTAAATGGTTGGAAAGTAACTAAAGAAGAATAATATCTCATGACACAAGAAAATAACACAAAATTGAAATTTTAGTAACCATAAAATTTTGTTGGAACACCCCTGTGCCATTTCATTTACATATAGTCTATGGTTGCTTCCATGTTATAATGGCAGAGTTGAATAGTTGCAACAGAGAGAGACAGTATTATCCATAAATTCTAAAGTATTTACTGTCTAGTTATTTAGTGAAAAAGTGTGCTGACCTCTGCCTAAAATCCACCCAAGTTACATCTCTGCCTTCCTCCAACTTCCTTGGAAGAAATCATACACCATTTATTAGACTCTCTTCTTATCTAACCCCAGACTCATTTGTTGAATCCAACTGGTTATATACAGCCAATTTGCATATACAGCTCTTCACCCATTTGCCCACAAATTCCTTTGCAATTTCTTCTGTCTATACTGAACTTTTTCTTTCTCTGAAATCCACCTGTTATACTACTAGCTAGTATGACAATTCACTACATTGCATTCTTTATGCTTTATTGTGTTAGTGCTATAAATTCTTTGAAGTAGGTTCTGTGTTACTCAATTTAATACACATGGTGTGTGCTTTTAGTATGTGTAGGGCACTGCAGAGAATTTGAGGAAGCTTAAGACATTATCTCTGCTTTCATGGATTTATAATTTGATGAGGTGGAAATTGAGTATTATAATACACACACAGATAAGATAGGAGAGATGATAGACAGATGATGATGATAGATGATAGATAGATAGATAGATAGATAGATAGACAGATAGATAGATAGATAATGCATTTAGAAGATGGAAAGATCTTGAACAGTTGGGGCAGAGTGAAAGCTGAACCAAGAAGCAGTGAGTGCCTTCAGGGGCCAACAGAGGGCAATAAAATGGACAGAAATGGAGAACCCCAAAAAGACGAAAGTTACTCCTGGGTCCCTTTCCACCTAAAAAGATCCCTAGGGTTGGAAACTTGGAAGGTGCAGGCCTCCTTTCCACAGGAAGGCTGTTTCTTTGCTGTATGTGTTATACAGTATGGACTAGAGCCAGGGCCAGTCCTACAGGGAGTAGTAGGACTTTGGCTGCAATATAAAAACAAACTTATATTTAGAAATGTTTGAAGATGGAACAGACTGCCTAAAAGCATATGAGTAGTATTCTACTAAGGGAAATTTAAACACACACTAAATGCTCATCTAAAGAGAGTACAGGCAATGAATGTTTGGACTAGACCCTGTACTCAAAAGTAAGACTTACAAACCAGCAGCCTCTATATCCCCCAGGAGTTAAGTGCTATGAAGACTCAACCCTCACACCAGAATTACTGGATTAGACTCTCCCAGACTCCAGTTATTAGAATTAACTAGTCTTCCAGGTGATTCATAGACACATTGAACTTGGAGAAGCATGAATTAGACAACCTTCAAATTTCCCTCCAACCCTCAGAACCTCACCTTCAAAATTGGAATCTGGAACCCCTTGTGAGACTAGATATTAGAAATGTTATTATGGATAACAGCTTTGTTATTTCTTTAAAAGAAATTCCAAAACTACCCATGAGTTTTCAGATATTCAGTATCATTGGGCATCAAGTTTAAGAA
Organism: Craseonycteris thonglongyai; assembly: GCA_004027555.1. NCBI lineage: Eukaryota > Metazoa > Chordata > Mammalia > Chiroptera > Craseonycteridae > Craseonycteris > Craseonycteris thonglongyai. The sequence goes on from PVKE010005665.1 coordinate 37,554, forward strand.
TCAAGGATGTTTGGGGAACTCACAAGTAAGACCTTCTAAGTAGTATGCCATTATAAACATCTGAATTTTCATATATGCTCAATTCCAACATGCCATCATGCTAACAACACCAATCAGTGCTTTCCTGGTTCATCTCAGTCCCATAGCACATGCTCAGTCATAATCAAGAGGGCCCCTGTGGCCTATTTTGATCTAACTCCAGGAGAAAACCCAGTTCCTGAAAGTTTTGCAACCCCAACAACCAACATAGTGGGGCCTACTGCATGTCAAATACTAACCAAAGGTAATTCCCCAGTCTCAATACCAAAAGGAAGAGGGAAGGCAAAGGACTAGCGCAGTCCCTTCGCAGTCTCCCCACCCCCGCCCACAGTGTATTCTGCACACACGCTGATGCATTAGCATCGGCTGATTTGGAAGGAATATTGGAAATGAAGTGATAGCAGAGTAAATGTCAATGCATTCAGTGTGACACCGTGAGCACCAGGTCTTAAACAGCTTCATCATTGTGGCATTTACTGTATCCTGAAATAATATTAATCCCACTGTTGTCCTTCTTGATGGAATCATCCATGAATATGGTTTATGGGCCTGGCCAAAGTGGTAATAGGTTAAAAGAACAGTCTATCCAGTGTTCCACTAAATTAAGGTCGCTTCATGGAATTTAATGAAACAAGTGCTGCATGGGGTTTGCAAAGGACGTTCATGTAATTCATGCCTATTTAGGGCTCCTGATAACCAGAAATCTAATTCCTTAGAGTGAAATAGCTTTTTGTAAAGCCTGGTCATATAGGAGAATAAAAGAAAAAAACTTTAAAGGGCAATAATCAGACCTCAACTGTAATATCTTGTTACTTCAAATCCAAAGTTTAAGCAAAAAAAAAAAAAGTTTGGAGGGAGGCAATGAGATGTTTTAAATAAAACCAAATATGAAAGTTAATTAGGTTCATATGTCATTCTGCAGTTGAATGCTAAAATAAGAATCTTGTCCTATCCATTCCCTTTAGCCACATACCCAAGGAAACAAAAAGATCTTGGGAAAGAGAAGGCCACGGCATGCTAGATGAGAACTGAAAGAAGTGTTCAGACTTTGAGACTAATAGAGAGAAGGCAATGACAAATGTTCCCGCATACTGATTTCCATTTCACTTGCCATGGCTAAACAGGGCTCAAGGGATTAAACCAGCAGTGTTCAACCTTTTGGCTTCCCTGGACCACATTGGAAGAAGAATTGTCTTGGGCCACACAAAAAATACTGTAGCACTGGGGAAGCCGGGATGGCTCAGCAGGTTAAGTGGTCACTTTGCAGCCCTGGAGTCCAAGGATCGCATCCTGGTCCTAGCCTGTGTGGACGCATATGCTGAACTGGGTGTGCCTCCCATTGGGAGCCGCCCAGCCCGGTGCCTGCCCTGTGAGGCCTCACCACCACCACCACCCACCTGTGTGGAATGAAACTATGTCAGAAATAGATGATGTACAACTATGAGGACTGCTCTGGGCCCTCCTTCTCTTTGTCTCTCTCTGTCTCTGTCTCTCTCTCTTTCTCTCTCCCTCTCTGTCAAAAATGCTAAAATTAAGCTTTAAAAAATATACACAAGCACAAACAATAACTAATTAACTAAAAAAAGAAAAAGAAGGTGGAAAAAAAATCTCATAATGTTTTAAAAATTTGTGTTGGGCCTCATTCAAAGCCGTCTTAGGCTGCAGGTTGAACATGCCTAGTTTAAACCTTCTCTAAGGAAAGACATTAACCCCAGATTCATGTCCCTGGAAGTATAAGAACATTCCAATGGCCCTGCTGAAGATCAAGCCAAATGTATTAAACAATGACAGATATTTATTTTGCATCCCATACGGGTAGAAGGACATTCCATTGATGTTTTAGGGTAGATTTAAATCTCAAAAGGATTCACCAACTTCTTTCTGGATTGTGCCTTTTTCTTATTCCCTATCTCCAAAGACTTCTTTTTTTTTTTTAGGGTGGCAGTCACAAACACAAATACCAAAACAGAAATCAGGCAGGTAACTTAAATAAGTGAAGTGGGCTAGGTGAAATAGATAATGGGGGCTGGTTGGGACTGTGTTCAACACAAAAATACTTATCCCATTGACAAGGAGAAGCCAACCTTGAGCTCTGGATAATTGCTTCCATGCAAGAAATTATAGTTAGTGTTGCTATAGTCTCTGTTTTTTTCAAAAGATTCAAAAACTCCTCATATTTATGTGAAATAGTCTCACTCTAAAGCAGCACTACTTGTATTTTTTTTTTTCAATTTACAGGACATAATATCTGTGACTCTAACTCAGCTTAGAAGTGAGGAGTCTGCCACAACATGTCAGGGCAACAGCTAGCAATGTCATTTAGTTTAGGCTTTGAGGCATTGTTTGGAAAATGGGTAAATAGTGTTAAATATAAGGCCCAAAAGTGTGTATAATAACAATATAAAAAGCAATCAGTTGATTTTATTACATCTTACAAAGAGAAGTCACTCCTTTTCTATCTCATCTACATTTTCCCTGCACTGGGCCTATTCACAATCAATTTGCAGTGAATTTTGCCTAAAAGGCAGATTTTTGTAAAATGCCCAAAGTCAAGGTTACTTTCTCTGACTTCAGGCAGGTGGGACAGGTCTATAGCCTCTGGCCACCTTCTGAGTGACACTCATGTGGACCCCATGAAAAAAATCCTCCTTCCCTCCTTAAAGTTATTCTGAGCTGCCCTTCTTCCACTAAAAATGTGTAGGGATGTCTTTCTCAAGTCAATTTCAGTTATGAGAGCTGTCCAGAAAAAATCCAGCCATGAATGCCTCTATTTTTCACATTACATAGCTAGATTCTTTCCAGATAGCCCTCATATATCTCTCAAGACAAAACTGGGTTAATTACCCAGAAAGTTGGCTGTCTTTTAAGGGCCCAATTTACTCTGACCCTGAAGACACAAACATAATGCATTTGGCACAAGCTTTCAGGGAAGCCTACTCTATCCTCAGCTCAAGCATTGGCAGAATGACCCTGTTTTTCTAGTTCTAAAAATGCAAAAGGTGTTATCTGCCCATAGATGAGTTCCCAGGAGCCCTCCGGGAAGGTGTCCCCTAATTGTAAGCCAAGTAGAGGACTGTAACAAGAGGAAGCTCGAGCCCCCAGCAGCAGGGAAAAAGGACGAAAATGGCCAAGATTGCAACAGCCTGCAAGCCTCCATGGGTTGGATGGCGCAAAACAATATCCTCAGCTGTCTGGATTTTCTAGGAGAAAATACACTGGGAAAGTGCAAACCGAGAACCTGCCCTTTGCTACAGTCAGCCAGCCTCCACTGTCTTTTCCCTGACACAGTAGGTCTCTGCAGCATTCCACCAACTCCTCCTGTGAGTTCACAGCAAGGATAGCTGGTTCTGAATGACAACTTGTCTTCTCAATCACTCAACTGTTTCCATGTCTGCTATGAGCTTTTTTAAAAATAGGGTACAATTCTGATATCTTTTTTCCATTCACAGAGAGTTAACACCAGGCCTTGAGCATACGTGGGACCAATTAATATTTATAGAATGGAGGAAAGGCGTTGTCTACCAACATAAAAAGTCAAACTCAGTCACAGAGGAGAATTCCACTGCATAAAACACATGGCCAAAAGCAGGCAGGAAGGTGCCCACCACGTAACGGCTAACCAACAGTCTATCAAATGTGGTTTTCAGGCTGATCTCCCAAGCTCCCGATCACAAGAACAGAGTGTAATGCTGAGATGATGGGTACACTTTCTTGTACTTCCATCTTAGTACATTCTTCGAATACTCACTTGAGTCCAATCACCCATTAAAAAAACAACAACAGTATTAAGAAAGGACTATATCCCCTGAAATATGTATGTTCAAATAACTGCTTTGAAAATATGTATTTATATTACCTAATAATTATCCATTTGTTTCTAGTGAATCTAGAAGAAAATCATTAATGATGTAACATTTTTTACTTCCCCAAACTCGAAACAATGAAGTCTGAGTTGGCAAATATGAGAATATTTTTTACTGCAAACCAGCTGAATCCTTGAGGACTCATTTCTATATGAAGCAATATGACCTCCAAAGACTGGTGCGGGTTGGCTCAGTCTGCCCTCTCTTCCCCTGCCTTACATCACTGTTTTAACCTCCTGCAAGACTTAGCTTCTCTTTCTCCTCAGTCTTTGCTTTCTTACCTTTGCCCCAACCTGACTGGACAATTCACAGTTCCTTACCTAGGCCTACCTATCTCTGGGTTAATGACTGTGCTCAGTCTAGTATTTTTTTCTTCAAGGGTTTTTTCCTTTCCTTTGTTGATAATACTCCACTCCTGTCCCCATGCCCATCCCCAAAATTCAACACAAAAGTCATTTCCTCTGAGAAGTCTGATCATTCCAAAATCTCCCCCAAAGTAAAGGGTGTCCCAAAATTCATGCAAGATTTGAATTTTGCGTCATTTGTGCGGTAAAGTGTTGCCAATGAAAAAAAAAGACGGCGTGACAGCTGACGGTTCAGGGTTATTAAAAATGGAGTGCTACATGAAAGCACAACGCGTTTTCATTGTTGAACAATCAAAATTTACAATTTTTCACTATAAACCTGTGTTTTCTATCAAAATTACTTCTTGTGTGAATTTTGGGATGCCCTTCATATCCCCTCCTCTGTCAAATACTTCTTTATAGCAAGCACTTCCCTCATTAGACTTGAATTATAGGCATTTATATTATTTTATTTCCTTTACTCAATAGGAAGTTTTATAGATGATTATAAGGCTGTTGCTAATCTCCAGAGCTTAGAGCCATCAATTCTTATCTTCATGGTTCCTGGGACCTAACACTAAGGCTACTTAGAAGCTATTTATTGACCTACACTGAATTCCATTATTGTATCCCTCTATTAGGTGTGAACAGGCTGAGAGGTCTTGGATGTGAAAGAAATGAGTGGAATCCCATCTCCAGATTCAAATTCTTCTTCCCAAGACAGTGATACCGTAACCTGATGAAGCACGTGGCCTCATTTCATCTGCTACTAACAGAGGAGATCAGAGTAAGGGCTATGCCTGAAGGAAAGGCACAGATACTCTGGAGAGAGCCGAGTAGGCTTGTCCAGAAGAGCATCTATAGCAACAGAGCCCGTGCCTCTGGACTAGAAAAATGTCCACAACATCATCCCATCATATAAAGGTGGAGTGGGCCTCTGTTATTTTTGCCAGATCATATTCATTTCCCTCCTTTATTGTTCTCCCTGTCACATGGTTCAAGTGCAACCGTTGTCCTCTCCACCAAGGCTCCAGGAGGTGCAAATGGGCCTAAAGTCAGATCTGGCCAAAGAAATTCAATTCTAGGGCATGGAAGCAAGCAAGAAAGAATTGCTTTTGGTCTACTATGGTTGCCAAGCTGGTGGAATATGAACCTAGAGCTCCTGGTGATCACTTTTTCTGCAATGTGGGAAGGATGTGGCTAAGAGTGAAGGCAATACAAAGGATAGCACAGCTTGTGGGGTGGAAAAAGAAACAAAGTCTTTACACTTCCAGTGAGTACTTGGATCCTGCAATGCCTGAAGTCAATGCCTCTTGGGTTTCCTGATATGTGAGCTTATATAGTTGTTAGTTGTTAGTAGTTAGTTAGTTGGTTGGTTGGTTAATTAGTTTTGCTTAAGTCATTAGGATTCAGATTACTCACAATCAAGAGTTCTGACTGAAACAATGGGAAACATTGACTCTAATTCCTTGCTGACTGAAGGTCCACATATAAGCTTCTGAGACTCCATCATCTTCTGGTTGCTCAAAGTTATCGTGTGGCAATATTTCTCACTTGTGGTTCGTTGTCTCATGGCCCCCAAAAATGAGGACACGGATGCAGAAAGGAAGGGTAAGTAGCAAAGTTTATTGAAAGGAAAGGTAGAGAAAGTACTTCCAAGAGATTGAAGTGGGCCTCAAGCAAGAAGATGTGGCTCAAAAAGCGGATTACAAAGAGCTGAGCAATTTTTATTGCCTTACCCTGGGAAAGAAGAACATCCTTTTGGGTGTGGAATCTTTTGATTTACAGTCCTGATTGACAGAAACCTCATTACATCACTTTTTAAACTGTGCATGATCCTTCCCAGAATTCAGGTTGTTATAATGATATTCATGAAGTGAGCATATGTATAATATTACAATTATGGTATAATGAGCCTTAGGCGAAATGAAGGTCATTATAACTCTTATGGCACAGGTATGGCCACTGATTTAAACCAATGGGTATTTCTGAGCCCTAAAACTTACTTGCATTAGCTATCTTTCCCTCCTACCTCTTCCTGTGGTTGCTTAATCTGGGGCAGGGTATCCTGAAAATAAGGTGGTAATCATCCTGACAATGTGAGCTCTATGGGAGGTATCCCAAGATCCTCCTGTTCTAGCTGCCTAACTCACCTTCCTCTTGAGAGACATGATTACCTTAAATCTCTATGGGAAGTTGAGGGGCTGAAAGTTTCTTCTTTTGTATCTATCAACTTCCTATTGATGGTGGTTGTTGTCCCTGCCTATTGGGGAGTCGTGCAGCTCTCACCATAACTAGGCTAAAAGGGAGGGAGGAGGGTCTCGGGATCCATCCAGAAGGCCTTGTTCAGTTCTTCAAATGAGATGGGTTGAAACTGTTTATGGGCTATGAGCCGTTTCCCAGGGGTCTGTCCTGTCTTCTAGGAGAGACAGGATTGATTAATACAATTACCAGTATTAGTTTATAATGCAGACCCCAGAAACACAGAGGCAGGGTGGCCTTGTAAGGAAAAACTTTTCTTATCCCCCTTGGGGTCTGCAGCCCACCCTCTGGCTTATTCAGTTCCAAGAGACATTATTTGCCCAGGAGCTAATTTCAGGATGAGCTGGAACACAGAGTCAACACAACCACCAAGCAGAGGAGGAATTCCAGGTTTCAAGGTAATTAACTGATACAGTAGACAGGAGACAGCCCACTCTAAAACTCATCTATCCTTGGTTGGAAAGAATGATTCAACTAGAAACTGGAAAGACAGCACAAAGGTTAAGAAGTAGGGCTTTAAAGAGGGGCTGTTTGAAGAGGGGCCTTTTCTTCCTGTCAATTGCTTCCCTTAGTTCCTTTCAGCCTTGACATTTCTCTGAGTCATTCCTTCACTTGACATTCTAGAAAACCATTCTCTAACAGGAAGAAAAAACATAATTCTACAACTAACCTGCCATATTGTGATAATGTCCAATGCTTTTGTGTCATATCCTTGTCTTTGGAAGTAGTTTTGGTCTTTATAACACTGGAACCGTATGAAGCTCTCATTCTTTCATTGGAGGACTTCAGAATCCCAGCACTGGGCTGGAAAACTTATTTAAAATTACCTTGATTGCAGCCAGTGAAATGGTGCTGGCCCAAGTGGGCTTGTCTTAATTATCTAGAACCCCATGAGCAGTGTTAAATTAACTAAACCAAGAGGCCATTAGACTGAGGTGGCTCTAATGCTAGGGCACCTGTGGAAGCAAACCAAAACCTAAGCTGTAAATGCCTCAAGGTTAAGAAATCAAAACCTCAAAACAACCATTCATGACCATTAAAGCTTAAAACTAGACTTCAAACTATAGCCAATCATCAATTTTCTTACTTTGTTTCCATGTTGTTCTTATAAGTCTTTCCCTTAGCTCCTATGGGTAGAGTGCTCCTAATTGTCTCCAGTTTGGCACTGCGTAATTGGAATTGATTTTTACTCAAATATACTTTCAAAAATTTCAATATGCCTCAGCTCATCTTTCACTAGCAGAATATAACAGTGCTACCCCAACAAACTTCATAATCAACCAAAAGTAAGTTCCTTGGTGTTTATTCCAGCCTGGGCATTGTTATCCACTTCTTGGAGAAAACAAAAGCAAAGCAGGTCCTTGTCACTCAGTCACCTAAAGTTAACTGGGAAGACAAGATAATGCAGAAGAGTGCAGTGCCAGCTGTGGTCTGTGTAAGGAGCAGTGACCACAGCCCAGGGATACCCTCTTTCCTTCTCAATGTATTATAGGAACAAGGTGACCCTCTCTGGCACTGAAGCCAAGAGGGACAGGGTCTGCCATCTGCAGAAGTCATTCACTTTGTCTTATACAGCTGTTATGTTTGCCCTTGAACCATAACCCCCATCCAGCTACTCTTCAACACACACACGCTTTTTTTCTGCCTCTCTCCAAGTCTTTCAGCTGGTCTTCTCAATTCTTCTTTTTTGAGCCTCTCCACCTCTTCCTTTCCACTGTGCTTTTTCTATAGAAACAGACCTCTAATGTGACACCCTGGGGTCCTGCAGAAAGTGTGCACTGAGGGGTAGTCAGGAGGTTGCAGGCATCAAGATTGAGTTCTTTAAATAACACTTAATGAACCATAAACACAATCCAGCCCCCACCAAACTGGTACTTAGCTAATAAGTACCCAGTCAATGGCCCATCTGTCATATTGTTAAGACCTTTAGAAGTTGTTTAACAAAATGTTAAATGAGATGACATTCAGCAGGCAGCAAAATGCTTGACTGCCTAATGCAACCCAAAAGAGCTGGCCTGGTGGCAGTGTTTGATATAATGCTTTGTATTCCCCTCCCAAGAACCTCAGAGCAAGAGGTCTCCCTGCCTGTCACTTTCTATCTTGGTAAAGTGAGCCCAGGGTGGGAAGGACACGCTCGCCATTGGCAAGGAGGCCCCGGCCACTTGATGAGATGCTGTTCTGAGGAAGCATGACTGAGAGGGGCACCTGGAAGTAAAGTCAGTAGAGAGAAGGGGAAAAATCATCTGGAGTTTTATTCTCTCCTCTTCCTTGTCACCAATGGACTCTACCTCTCTTTCTGTTGGCCCGGAGGGGAGAAAGTAGAGGTGGTAATGACAGTTGACTTTTTCTAAGAACTGAAATATGAAGCCAATTACTAAGGGGAAGATTTCCAGCAAATTGGTTCCTGATAGCTCACATTCATCTGCTTCAAATTTGCATAGTCAGGGAGGGGAAGCTCTCTGCTTTGGTCCAGGTAACAAAGACAGAATCTGTTCAGCAGGAGGTGGATGATCTATTCAACTTCACTTCAACCCTTGTATTCAGAATTCAACAATTAAAGGTAATAACAAATCACAAATCACATAAAGAACTATTTTAAGGGGAGAAGAGGAAATGGTTTAAAAAAGTCTTTTCTCCTTTCGTTGAAGATGTGAATACTCAAAGAGGCTCCTGGGTGGGGTTACACAAAGAAGAGAAAGCCCCAAAACTTTTGTAATGACAAAATTCTCTGCTGGAAAGTTAGCTTCCAAATTCTATTTATTTTCTTTCTTCTTCTCAACTTAGAATTCCCTGGCCTTTATTTTATGTTCAAACACTTCAAAGAAGAACTAAATGTCTAGGAAATCTAACCAGTCCTCAGAACCCTACAGGAAATATTCTCACCTTGCTACTTAAAAAAAAATAAAATCTAGTCTTACAGAAATGAATTCCCACCTATAAAGTCATCTCACAGAACTCAACAATAAAAAGCAAATGACCCAACTGAAAATGGGCAAAGAATCTGAACATTTCTTCAAAGATACATAAATGGCCAATAAGCACATGAAATAATGCTTAACATCATTAGCCATTAGGAAAATGAAAATTAAAGCCACAATGAGATACCACTTCACATCCACTAAAGTGGCTATAATAAAAAAGACAGATAATAACAAGTGTTGGTAAGAATGTGGAAAAATTGGCACTGTCCCATAGCTGAGTTATAGCAATTCTACTCCTAGGTACACACTCAAAAGAAATAAAAATATACATGCAAACAAAGATTTGTACACAAATGTTTACAGCATTATTTATAATGGAGAAAAAGCAGAACAGCCCAAATGTCCATCAACTGGTGAAAGAGAAACAAAATGTGGTATATCCACACAAAGGATTCAGCCATAAAGATGAATGAAATCTTGATACATGCTACAGCATGGATGAACCTAAAGACATTACAGTAGTTGAAAGAAGCCAGTGACGAAAGACTACATACTGAACAAATCTATTTATATGAAGTGTCTAGAAAAGGCAAACCAATAAAAACAGAAAGTAGATTAGTGGCTGGCTGCTCAGGGCTGGGCAGGGGTAGTGGTACAGGGAGGGTAGTTAGGAGAAGTGACTGCTAATGGGCATGGAGTTTCTTTTAAGGATGATAACAGTGTTCTTAACTAATTGTAATGATGATGTGCATATACTAAGAACCAATTGAGTTGTACATTTTAAATGGATGAATCATTTGGTGTAAGGATTACATTGCAACAAAGCCATTAAAAAAGGAAAACAATAATCAAAAATTTTTTTAGTCCCTGCATTAGTTTGCTAGGACTGCCTTAACAAAGTACCATAAACTGGGTGATTAAACAACAGAAGTGTATTGTCTTACAGTTCTGGAGACTAGAAGTCCAAGATGAAGTTGTCAGCAGAGTTGGTTCCTTCTGAAGGCTATGAGGGAAAATCTATTCCATGCCTATCCCCTCACATCTGGTGGTTCACTGGCAATCTTTGGCTTTTCTTGGCTTACAGAAGCGTCACTCAAATCTCTGCCTTCATCTTCACATGGCATTGTCCCTATGTATGTGTCTCCAAACATCTGCTTTTTATAAGGACATATTTGATTAGGCCCACCCAAACGACCTTATTTTAACTTGGTAACTTCTGTGAAAACCCTGTTTCAAATAAAGCCATATTCTGTGGTGTTGGGGGTTAAGAATTCAACATATAAATTTGAAGGGAAGATATCATTTAACCCACAGCAATCCCACTTAATGGATTTAAAGTTGGCTGAGACGCAGTCCCTATGAGCTTACAACTGATTGAGAGATCTTAAAATTTAGCACCAGACCCTGGAATTTTCTCTCTGATGTCTCTTGTTAACCACTAAGCCTGGACTCTCTCTCAAGGAGGCACCTAAGAGACAGTGTATTAATAAGATAGCTTAGATTATGATGCAGTAAAAAAAACTTCCAAATCTCAGTAGCTTATAACAATGAAAACCATGTGCATCAGTAGGAAACTCTACATTATCTTTCAGTGACTCAGGCTGATAAACCCTCTCCCATTTGCCACAATTTCATTACATGTTTCATGATCTCTAAGCAAAGAAGGAAAGAGTCCAGAGACACATATACTCTCTTAAATACTTTAACATCTCACTTCTTCTCAATGGCCAAAAGAAGTCACATGGCCATATCTTACTCCAAGGGTCCAGGAAGTGCCACCCTCCTAGGAGCCTGGGTTGAAGAACCAGAAGCACTGAGGAACTGGCCCAGTGTCTTCCACAAACAGAATCTGAGGGCTCAGATGGCTCTTCCTGTCAAAAGTAGGTTTCTTCCTAAACCAGTATAAATTCCAGTTCAGTCACATACTTACTTTTTTAAATCATAATTTCCTGGTATTATTGAGAGGAAAGGGCACTGGATCAGTAGGCATGCAATTCATCTCCTGTTAGTTACCAGAAAGTCATGTCTGATGTATTCACTCAGAAAAGACTAATATTATTGTAAGGTCTTTAAAAACCAGGCATCATGATGACCTTGGGGATAAGAAGGTAAACAAACAGTCTCAGTTTCTTCATCTATAACATGTAGGAAACTGGTTTAAACCAGAGCCTCCCAGCTTTGAGCCACGAAAGTGAGTTTGCTCACTTTTCTCAGCTCTGGGGGTAGACCAACCCCCCCCCCCCCCACCACCACCACCACCACACTTATCTCTCTTCCCAACTGGTCAACTTCAATCAGAGTAGCTTGGTTAATTTACTCCATTGTGCTTTGCCAATATAATTTTGTGTGTGTGGTTGAAAAATATTAGGAAGTAGTGATTTAGACCAGGGACAGCAAACTATGACCCTCAGGCTAAATCTAACTTCTACCCGCTTTTGTATAGCCTGCAGTTAAGAACAGTTGGGGGCGCAGGGAATTAATAATTAAAAAGGATATGTTTAAATGGTTCTCATAAAACAGAAGTTCAAATTTTAGTGTCCATAAATACAGTTTTATTGAAGTACAGCTATAATAATATTAGTCAGTTTTTCCAGAGAAGTAGACCAATAGGTTATTTAGAAATAGACAGATAGAGTTTTATTATGAGGGATTGGCTCACACTACTATGGAGGCCAAAAAGTCCCACAATCTGCCGTGTGTAAGTTGGAAGCCCAAGAAAACCAGTGGTGTGGTTTCAGCCCCAAACCGAAGGCCTCAGAACCAAGGAGTCCAATGCTGTAAGTCTCAGTTCATTGTCATAAGCCTAAGAATCAGGAGCTCTAAGGTTGGAAGGCAGGGAAGATGGATGTCCCAGCTCAAAAGGAGCAAATTCACCCTTTCTCTGCCTTTTTGATCTATTCAGGCCCTCCACAGACTGGATGATGCCCACTTACATTGGTGAGGGCAATCTTCTTTACTCCATCTGCTGATTCAAATGCTAATGTCTTCCAGAAATGAAGCAGGCCCAAGCACAGGAGCCCACATCCTTACTCATAAGGTAACCAACCATCCTCCTTTTGGAAGTTCTGTCCTCCCTCGAAAAGTGTCCTCCTAGATGTCCTCCTTTTCGATACATGATACTAGATGTCCTCTTTTTTTTTTTGGTTCTCACCACCCAGAATCAGCTATCCTCCTTTTCAACCACATTTTTTGGTGGCAGATAAAGAACCATTTCAAATTCCTGTTTGCCCGGACGGGAGCCCCACTGGCCTCTGCCTACCCAAAGTGGCCTTGAGGTTTCTCTGGGCACACAGAGTGGTGAATCCAGATTTCTTCCCCTTTACCATTGATTTGCCAAAGATGACCATTTCCCCCGAGTAGGAAAGGCTCCAGGGCTAAATCTGCTTTCTCCCTTTTTCAATCTTTTATCGTGGGATAGTGCACACACACACAACAAAAGAAAAGAGACTGCTATAAGAAGCCTACACATAATTCCCATCTTAAAAAAGTTTGCAGTACCAGGACAATTTGGTTTTACCTATTACCACCCACCCCCAAAGACTTTTTTTCCCCCTGCTGGACTATATTAAAGCACATCTCAGATATATTGTTTCATCCAAACACATTTGTCTCTACAGGTATTCCCTTTGTAAGAAACTTAGCAACAATATCATCATCATATCTACTTAGAACATTATTAGTAATTCCTTTTTATCCCAAGTACCCAGTTAGTGTGTAACCCAACTCCACCTTTCATTAACGTGTTTTCATAGATGATTTGTTTGTTGGAATCAATATCCAAACAATGTCTGTGTACTACACTTTATTAGTAAGTCTCTCAGGGCTCTTTTGATCTATAACAGTACCCACACCTGCTTTTATTTTTCTTGCCATTTATCTATTGAAAACATCAGGTCGTTGGTCTTTGATATCTTCCTACCATCTGGATCCTACTGATTGTATCACTGGCCTGTTGTTTAGTATGTACTTTTAAAAAATACTTATTTTACTGTTTGAGAGAGAGAGAGAGAAGAAGAGAGGGCCCAGAGCAGCCTTCATAGTTACATCATTAGTTGTGACATAGTTTCATTCCATACAGGTGGATGTGGGGCTGTGAGGGGTGGGAACTGAACCAGGGGCCTCCCACATGGGAGGGGAGAACCTTTGCCACTGAGCCATCCCATCGGTTACTAGTGGAGCCGCAGTTAGCATATGGGGTTTGCACGGGCCAGGGCAGGGACTCAGTCCCTGGACCTCACGGTTGCAAGGCAAGCACCCAACCTGCTGAGCTATCCCAGCATCCCCAGGATGTACTTTAGTTCCTATATATTCAGTAAATTAGTGGTTGGATGTAGAGGCATGAGCAGATCCAAGATTCCCATATTTGGTCAGAGTTGTCCAAGTGCCCAAGTGATGATATGTACCTTCTGTTGCATAACAATGGGGGACATACTGTGTCTGGTCGCCCCCCTTGGGATGAGCCAGTGGGTTCAGGGGTTGTCAGCCTGATCTATCCTTTTAACAACTTCCCTTCAGCCCTTTCAGCATTGTGTTTGGCTGTAACTGACCATCACTGTCAAGATTCCCGACTTCCTCATTTACATGGTGACGTCCTGATTTACAATTCTTTCTTCATCAGTTTGCTGGAACTCTTGTATAAAGGACTTTTCATTATCAACTATTTGACCATCCTAAAATGCAGCTCATGCAGGCATGGCAAGAATGATCGGCTCTTTCCCTTCCTCCTCCAGTTTTCAGAATAATGTGTTGGTCCCTAGCATCCTCCACCACTGACCCCTGAGTGCTCTTTGAAATGGACATATGGAGTTCTAACGTATTCAGTGAAGTAACTGTTCCCTTTGGTGCTCCATGTGCCACCTCTGGCCAATGGCAGCCCTTCAAGGCCACCCTTGGCAAGGCCCTGGCTCAGGGTATGGGGCTCCCCTCCTGGCATCCGTGTGTGAGAACAAAGCTTTTCCCTGGTTAATGGCCTTGGGGACCCCAGACTTTGATGAAGGGGCAGCAGGAGGCACGTCCAATTCCCCTCAAGCATTTACCCAGGGGTCATCGCATGTTCGGTGTTACAGCATCACCCCATTCTGTAGCTTATCTTTCCATCTTCTAAACAGGATCTTCGCAGAGCAAAACTTTAATTTTGATGAAGTGTAGTGCATAAGTGTATTATTTTAGGGACTGTGCATTTGATGTAGAATCTACATACTTCATATCACCCTAGATTGTGACGATTTCAACCGTGTTTCCTTTTCAGAAAATGTTCTAGTTTTATGTTTTACATACAAGTCTATGAATCATTTTGAGTTAATTTTTATACACGTGCTGCTGAAGTGAGAACAATTTTGAGTTGATTTTTGTATAAGGTGTCAAGGTTTGGGTCAAGGTCCCTTTCTTTGCCTAGGGGTGTCCAACTGTCCCAGCATCATTTGTTGACAAGGCTATCTGTACTTCATCCAATTGCTTTTGCATTGATCTCTTGTAAGATTTTAAGAATTGGTGCTTTTCTAAAAGTCATCAAGTCAAATGTATCAGGCCATAAAGTACCTCAAGTTTGCACAGTACTTGAGATGCTCCGATCACTAGTTCTAGGCTGTAAGGGATGCCTAAGAACAGTTCTGCTTAGGGACACTGCTGGTCAGGACTGCATAGCAGCCAGGTGGTGGGCAGGTCAGGGCTCCGGAATCTGCCTGGTAGTGGGAGGCTGAGCTCCTGGGAGGTGTTGCTGCTGCTGGGCAGATGGGCTGCCTTCCTTTCTAGGCTGGGTGGGGCCACGGGGTGTCCCAGACCAACCTGCGGCATGCTGACCTGCAGGGCGGACTTGACCTTGGGGTGGGCATAGGCATGACTGTGTTGGGCTCCCTGTTTGTCTCCTCCTCCAGCTGCAGCCCTGCCTGATCTCTGACTGATTTCAGCCATCAGCTCCCATGAGGTCCCCCAGCATCCCCCTTCCCCCCACTCCCCACCCTGTGGCTTCCAAGCAGCTGGCCCTTTAACAACCTGTTTACAGAACACGACGAACTCAAGTGCAAGTTTGAACATGTGGGTTTACATTTTTAAAAAAGGTCATTATGATTTTAAAATGTCTTATTTTACACAGTCACATTCATTGGAGAAAAAGTAGACAGCCCAGTTACAAACAAAAATTCTCTGTAATCCGCATACCCCGAGATAATCCCAGTGAACATTCAACTTGCGCTTCACCAAGCTGGTTGGGAGGGAAAAAGGTGTTCTCTCCTTGGCTGAATGTGGGGACGTTTTGGCCCCGTTGCTCCTGCTGCAGATGAGGCCCGTCTGTGTGTCTCAGGTCAGCACTGGGCAGCGCAGTGGGGCCCACGGTGGGGGCACCAAGGCCAGCCTCAACCAGGACTGCCAGCACCATCTTTTGTCTCCACTGCTGGGCTGTCCCAGGATGATGGCCCAGGACATCAAAGACATGTCTAAACACTATCTGGCCTTGGCCTTTGCCACAACTGGGTATGGGGGTCTCCCCACAGGGGACCCTAGAGAGCAGACCCCTTCCCTCTTGCTATTCATTCTGGGTAAGAGCTGATCAATCATATTTGCATTAACCATTTTCCTCAGTCTCTCTGTTTTGTTCTGAAGGGAATTTATTTATTTACCCGACTAAAAGGCTAAAAAGCATTTTTCTCCCATTTAAAACATGATCGATGTTAATTGCAACAAGTTAAAAAACAGAAAAAGATGAAACAAAAACCTGTAATTCCTTTACCTAGAAATAACCATTGTACCATTTGGGGAAGTTCTTCTTGTCTTTTTAATGTACACATAGACCTAATATAAACTTTATAAAAATCCTAACTTACGTACACACAGTTTCCCTTTAGATGTGCTAAGAACCTTTATCCACGTCTACTGTCAATATTCTACGACACAAATTTTGATATTTGCAGAGTATGCTTATATTCTTGTTACATAATATTTTGACAATATAGAATTGTTGCTTTATGAAAAATTAAACCCATATTGTTGCCTTTCTTGATAAATAAAGAAGTCTTATGTTAGCAGCTAAAACCTTGTAAATAAAACTACCTTCTTTGCTGAGAGGAAGTTTTAAAAACTATCATTAAAGTAACAGATTGTTACTTTGTACATTAAAGTGCTTCTCGCTACTTGAGAAAGGAAACCACTGAGACTCAGTTTCCATAAGCGAGTAGTGGCTACAGACTGCCCTCCATATCCGCAGGTTTTTGCATCTGTACATTCAACCAACTGCAGATTGAAAATATTTGGGGGTGGGGGGGGACTCCCAGAGAGTTCCAAAAGATAAAACTTGAATTTGCCCGGCGCCAAGTCCTACACTGAATCCACGGGAACAGTGGTGTGTAGGCACACCCTGCTGTAGGCTGGATGCACATAGAAGTTGTATACAAATGCTACACCATTTTATCCAAGGGACTTCAGGGTTTTGGCATCCACGAGGGGCCTGAAGCCAGTCCTCCAAAGATACCAAGGTGTGACCATACTTGGCATCATTAAAGTCGAGAATGGATACTAACCAGTAATACCCCACGGGTGTCTCTGAGGGAGAACCTCTGATAGGCCCCTGGTACGATTTCCTGGACCAAATTTAGGCTAAGAAACAAAGGAGAAAGCGAGAGGACTGAGAAACCAGCTTGGTGTTAGTGTTGGCCTGAGTTGTAAGAAACTGTAACAGTCCGTGAGATACCATGTCACGCCCCATTTTCAGCTCTGATGGGACAAGGCTGTGACTGGGGGCTCAGGGTGGAGGCTCAGATCACACAGTGACAGCTCTGTCTTTGTGCTGACCACACTGCATGATCATGGCACGTTTTCCTGTGCCTGCCCCTCACTGCTTGCCCAGCTCTTGGAGGGCAGGAACTGGGGCTCATCCAGGCACCCCCTGAACCTGAGCACAGTGCTGCAACCACCTGCAATCAGCTAATGAGCATGTTCAATTTTTCATGAAGTGACTCCATTTAAAATTTAAACTTTAAGCCACCTATGGTCCCCACTGACTTTGCACGTATTCTCTTATGTCCCAACCCTTTTTGAGTAAATAGCCACAGTGGGTGGGGAGCTGAAGCTAAAGGATGTGACAGGTGGGAGGAGGGGCATCTTGATTCATGTTGGGATTCTTTCTGAGACGGGATGTGAAGTCTTTCAGACACTCTCCCTGTTTGCCTCTGTGTTACTGTGACTCACTTCTTTAGGACAGAAGGTGCTTTTAGATTCTATTTTTAAAATGTATTTATTTTTTATTGTTTTTGACAGAGAGACAGAGCAAAGGGGGAGAGCCAAGAGCAGTCTCCATAGTTGTTTGTCATTAGTTTTCTATGTAGTTTCACTCCACAGGTGGGGGCAGGGCTGCACAGAGCAGGAAGCTCTGGGGGTGTCCCACATGAGAAGCACACCCCAGTTTAGCATATGGGTCCACACAGTCTGGGGTTGGGACTCGATCCTCGAACCCCGGGGCTGCAAAGCAAGCACTTAACTTGCTGAGCCATCCCAGCATTCCCAGTCGGTGGTTCTTCGTTATGGGAGTCCTGACAAATTATACACACTGTGTTCAAACTGTCTTTGGGGCATTACAAATCTTGCACAAGCCAAATTTTAATCTAGATTCGCAGCTTAGCAACACACACCCTCAGATGTCACCCTACTGCCCGCCACATGCCACAAGATAGTTTATCTGTACCCTTCATCCTGGATGCATCTGACAAAGATGCTCTCTCTCCTCATATCATCCTTAAAATCCAAGTCAGGAGGACCACAAGGTCTGCTTTAGTCCATCCAGCCCAGGTTCTGTCTTTCTAGTCCTAATATTTACCTGGTGTCATCACATTGGAAATTGAATTGCTCTTAGGATCCCAAATTCCATTCTACTGAGAGCTATGAGGTGAGTAACATCAGTGCCCAAAACAGAGTAGAGCATAGAGAGGCACTCCAAAAATGTTGGTTGAATGAATAAATTATCCATAGAGGACTGTGTTATTTTCATATTTTTCCCATGACAGTTCTTATGCTTCTTAATTTACTCCTGTAGTTAAGAAGCAGTTGATGGACTTCTGATGTGTTTCTGATTCTGTATTAGGCACTGAGGATACAGATAGATGTTATAAATTCAATCTTCTATCTTACAGACAAAGAAACTCATTAGAAAAAAATGGTTTGGTAACACTCTCTTCTCAGGTTTTGGGCATAATTTCTTTTCATACATTTTTTTAGAGGTGAATTATATAGAACAACAGGGTCCAAAATTATGGCTGCCCTGGGCCACAATGGAAGAAGAATTGTCTTGGGCCACACATAAAATACACTAACATTAGTGACAGCTGATGAACTAAAAAAATGTCACAATACTACTCTCACAGTAAGTTAAAAAAATGTGTATGGTTCACTCATAACCATCCTGGGCTAAACATTGGACATGTCTGAATAGATACTGTATAAATACTTGCTAAAGGATTGAGGATAGTAGCAAATGTAACTCAGAGTCCTACATTCTCCAGCCACGCTGCAGCCTTCTCCAGCCAAGTGCCTGGTAGCTCATATGTCTGAGGAGAGTGGGTGCATCTTTGGTTTTGATGGTGGAGAGTGGGAATAGGACAGTGAGGTGGAGTAAGGCGAGGAACTGCAAAGCCAAGAGTGTAGAGAGAAGCCGTCTCCACTTGTGTGAGTGGCTCATCCAATCCCTGGGAGGAAGGCTACTGGACTGCACTCAGCAGATGCTAACTCCCAGGCCTCAGACTTTACAAGGAGTCATGTGCTAACAGCGTTGGGGAGGGTATGGGGAGGACCACCCAACTCAGGGAGATCTTGCTGTCTGCCTTTGGGCCGCTCTAACAAAATAGCACAGACTGGGTGACTTAGAAACAAAAGCATTTACTTCTCACAATAGATGAGACTGAAAATCTGAGATCAGGCTGCCAGCACGGTCTTTTGAGTCACAGATTTATCACTGTAGCCTCACATGAAGGAAAAGGTTAGGAAGCTGTGTCCGGTCCCTTATATAAGGCCTGACAATTAAGTTCGCAAACTAGGCACTGTGTAATTGGATTGGCAGCACTGTACAAATAATTCAGTAAGTTTTGATCACCTTAGTATATGTGTTTCACAGCCGTGTTCCTGCCAACATGTGGCAGTGTATTGCTCAGTGACATGTGTTACTGTAATTGAGCTTGTGTGTTGTCTCAAGAATGTTGGAGTTTGAGTTTCCCAAGAACTTTTTGAGAGGCAAGACAATGCTTCGGGCTGTGTTATCACTGCTGATGAAACACAACTGTACCAATACAACCCAGAACCAATCACCAAAGTGCACAATGGAAGTTAGGCAATTCTCCATGACTGACAACATTCCGTCATCCACATTAAGAGTCAAAACAGGGGAAGCTGAGATGGCTCAGTAGGGTAGGCGCTCACTTTCCAGTGCCAGGGACCGAAAATCAAATCCCGGCCACAGCTCGCTCGCTCTCGCTCTCTCTCTCTCTCTCTCTCTCTCTCTCTCTCTCTCTCTCTCTCTCTCCCTCTTTGTTAAAAACAATAAAAAATTTAAAACTTAAAAAAAAAAAGAGTCAAAACAATCTTGCTAACCCATTTTGATATCAAAAGGATTATGCATCATAATGTTGTACCAAATGGACAAACACTCAACCAAGTTGACAATTTGAAAGTGCTGAGGAGGCTCTGTTACATGAAAACTACCTGAACGTTTCACCAACAACTCATGACTCTCGCATCACAACAGTGTACAAGCGCACAGGGAACTGTCTTTGAGGGAGTTTTTAGCCAGTAAGCAAATCACTGTATTGGAAAAACCTCCCTACTCTATGATCTGGCCCCCATTAATTATTTCTTTACTGGAAGATAAAGGAAATGTGGAAAGGAAGACACTTTGATTGCATTCAGGACATCAGGGTAATATGATGATGGCTCTGGTGGCCATCCCAGAAAAAGAGTTCCAAAATTGCTTTGAAGGTGGACTAGGC
>PVKE010005666.1:0-28424 GCA_004027555.1 Craseonycteris thonglongyai
ATGAGGACCGAGGATCGAATCCCGGCTCCGGCCCAGGCAGGACCCACATGCTGAACTGGGGAGTTCCCACAGTTCGGTTCTCTAGCTGTCTCTGTCTCTGTCTCTCTCTCTATCTGTCAAAAGTAAAATAGAAATAACTATGCACTGAAGACAAAAAGATAATTTCTCTCTATAAATGTGAAAAGATAAAAAAAAAAAAGAAACCCCACAATATATCCATTCTATCACAAGAAACAAATAAATACAACAAAAAATGAAAGAAAAAAAAAGGGAATTAAAAAAAATGTTTTCATCATTGCTTCACAAATATAAACATGCTACACATGCTATGAAAAGCAATCTATATTCTCCATTGTTCACTTTCTTGCATGCTGCTGAAAATAACAACAATAATAACCATCATCATAATCAACCCTCCATTTAGCTTTCTGTGTGGTAAATGGTAGGGCCTGACTGGGAACAGTGAATAGCCAGTCATCCTAGCACAGAATGAGTAGAAAGTTCTATATTTAGTCCTGTACCTTTAACCCCATTCATCCTCTATCAAAGGGGAATGTGACTTTTACCAATGTAGGCTGCCCAGTAATGATAAAGGGACATTTCCAAGGATGCCATTAATACGTTAGTCAAGCAATAAGTGACCTTTTCCTCGAGATTCGCTGCAATTTTTTCAGCCTAGGACAGAAGATCTGTTCAGTGCAGCAACACTGACTACTTTATTAGCAAGCTCTGGCTTCTCGGGTCACAGTCCAAACCACATATTTGTGACCATGACAGTTATTCTTCCTCTCTCCTTGAAAAACAAGCATAGCCCCAGCCTTCACACACTCCCTCTGTGTATCAGGCCGGGGAATTATGTTTCTACTTGGCAACGAGGCCTTGCCCACATTACAGCTACCGTTGCCACAGCCCCGATGAAGCAGCCTGGCCAGGGAGCACGGACAAAGGAACAGGCATGAGCGAGCTCCCCTCACATGGCCGAGCATGTGGGCAGCTCCTGGGGCCAAAATCTACAGGGGAGCTGGGAAAACAGCTGAAGGATGGGGAGCCATATTTGTCAATTTAAAGTCCAGCATGTGTAGGCATTTATAAATAAATAGACTTCACGTTCCACGAACACACGATTTTTCATAGGAGTTAAAGAGGCATTGGATAATACGGGTTGTCTAAGATAATGGATCACCCTGAAACCCTTTTATTCAGCTGAGTGCATTATGTGATCTTGTTGGCAGCACATTCATTTTCCTACCCCGCAGTGAAGGCAATTTTTCTAATGCCTCTTTAATAAGGGGATTTATAGAAGCAGAAGCCCATTGGGTAGGGGGAAGCCATTTCAAGAATAAAACACAGTGACAACAAATGGAGGCCTAGTTATAAAACACGGATGCCTGCCTTCTAATCTTTGGTTTGTCACCAGCAATGTGACCTTGGGCAAGTCATCTACATGACTTAGACTCTCATTTCTTTAGAAAAGTGAAAGGTTTGGACAAGATCACTTACAGAGTCCTTTCCACCATGAGACCTAGGAAGAAGCATTTGGACAAATACCATTATTCTACAGAAAAAATCTTTGCTCATCTGGGCTGGGATTGTATCTAGGGCCTGCCTTCTGCCTTAGGCTTCTATCCTCACCGTAACTTGATAAATCATTCAGTCTTGTTTAATTTGAGTTGCATTCAAAAAGAGACTGATTTTCAAGTCATTTTCTCATGTATCACCTCTTGGTTCCTCACATCACTCTCGAGGTCAGTATTATTTACTTAAAAAATAATAGTTAATAGAGACACTCCTTTTTACTCAGAAGAAACTGAGGTTCAGAGAGGTAAGATGACTTTCTAATTGTCACACACCCCTGACTCGTTATGCCAAAGCATCTCGGAAGTCCTCAATGTTCTCTACCATGATAGTCCCTGATTGTTGGTGATGACAGATCCTTTTTGTTAGATGGGGACCTGGGTCCCTGTATGTCTTCACTGTACCTGACACTAAGTGACATATTGATGCCCAAAGTTTTCTCTTTTTTTCTAGCTACCTACTTATGATTCCAACTTTGAAGAACACAAAACAAAGGGTGAAAAAAAGCAAAAACAAAAACAAAAAAATAGCAACCAAACCAAATGGTCCTCAAGTTGATAGTAATCTAATTGGGAAGGGTAGGCCTCTATTGTCTAAACAGAGCAGTGTTACTTTTTTAATTTCACATACAGCCTAAGTTTTCCTCATCATTCAAACAGATTTCTCCTTCACCCACTTATGTGTAACGACAAAAGGGCACCAGGCCAATTAGAATTCATTTAGAAATACAGTTGACCCTTGAACCACATGCACTTGAACTGCGTGGGTCCACTTATATGCAATTGTTTTTCAATACATATATCGCTGGCCTATGTTATCCCCAGGTTTGTCATCCCTGGATTCAACCAACTGTGAATTGAAAGCAGTGGTTTCTATCAGCAACTATAGACTTCGGTTTATGCCATTTTATATAAGGGGTTTGAGGATTTGTGGATTTTGGTATCTGTGTAGGGTTTTAGAACCAATACCCTGCAGATACTGAGGGATGGTGGTAGTTAAGTTTTGTGGTAATCAAAAGTGATAAGTGGATTTTAGACTGTGCAGGGGGAAGGGGGGGGGGGTGTTACTTCCAACCCCCTGTATTCTTCAAGGGTCAGTTGTACTATCATCAGCACACATTCACAACCCAAGACTAGAAGAGACAAGTTAGCCGGGTGCTTACCCTACTGTGCTGAGTGTCTGAACTCCATAAGTATGGGCATGCCCCAGCACAGAAGTTGGCATTGTACCCTTTAGGTTCATGGATCCATTTCCACCCAAGATCCCTCTTGAAGTCAATGTAAAGTGGACGTAGGCAGCAATTATCCTGCACATTTCTGTGAAAAAAAGAGCAACGGAGATTTTAAAGCTGGGTTCCCACCATGCAACATCCCAAACCAGAAAAATGGCTTATTCATGTATTCAATAAGCATCTATAATATAAGCAAATATCATGGGCTAGGTTTTAATGGCTTTATTGGAATCTGACTGTCATGATGGGGTGCTATGGTGATTCACTAGATTGCTGTCCCTTCTGATTCTATATGCTGACCCCTGTGTGTGACCTCAAAAGTCAAGCCTTTCACTTGAATGACTTGATATAAGCAGAAAGGTGACTGACAAAGACCAAGTTCTTTCTGACCAGCCTCTAATGCCCAGTCAAATACAAAGTGATGATGCACAACAGCTATTTCCAAAGCACTGTCTGAGGCTGTTTCCTTTGAAAGTAAATCCTTATTCTCATGTCATATTTCTTGATCTAGGAGTGATCAAGAATCACAGAGCCTTGCTTAATACAACCACGGGCTCTGGCAACAAAAAAAAAAATACCATTTTACTTGTGAATGCTGAGACTTCGGGCACTTTATGAATGAGGACTCTCACTGCCTCACAGCCCTTGAGATAGACAGAGACTTCCTGTTAGAAGGTTTGATAAGACACCATGGAAGAACCGTTCCCCGCTCCCTTCATGAGCTCACTTGGGAATGGTACGGACATTTGTGTTGCCCTCACGTCTCTCGTATTGTATAGCTGAAGATGTGACAACTAGCCTACTTTGTCCATCTCTCGCCTGCATCACTGAGAAAGAGCTAAGGCCATGGGCACTCTGCTACGAGGAAGGCCTTTCACTCCTAAGAGGGAGCCGCTATTAGGCCCCTCCGATAAACTCCCATCTGTTCAGGGGAGCACAGAGTTCATTTTCTTCAGAAGGGCTCCAGAGCGGGGGGGATTTCAGGGGATTCGTTATCTTCTTTCACACTTGATGCATTGCCAAAGAGATGCTGAATACCACACAAATAACTGTAGTGAGCTTCCGGGGAAGAATGATGTTAGGAGCTACGAGAGCTCCAAGGTACTACACTGGGCCTTACACATAGCATGTAGTTCAAGTCAACTGGTGGTCAAAGAAAAGGCAAAGGCAGTGCAAGAAGTTACCAGACGCAATGGTTCAGTTTTGCTTTCACGTCCTTTACCTAAAGCAATAGGCGGCGTCCAATGCACGCTTCTTCCGCCGGTTGGACTGCTGTGACTCAAGTCTGTAGGAGGGCAACAACATTAGCAGGAGGTGTGGGGTCTTCCCACTGGCTTTTCTCCTAGTGGACTTTATAGTTTTCTGATCACCACTGGTATACATGGACGTGCCATCAATACCTTGAAAAAAATGCATGTGGGTAATCAACATTAAGCTTTACCTTCATCAAATATAATCAGCCATATATATATATATATGTCACAAAGAGCAGTGATAACCACAATGGCAGCATCAGCAGGCTATAGTCCTTCCCCCACAGAAGTAGATATGGCAAAATGTGACGATGGCAGGTGACAACGAACACTTCCACATGGGGTTCTTGTCCGAAGGCAGTTCAGGTTATGAAAGTTACTATAGAAGAAGCCTTTGACCTCTAGTTCAAGGGCAAACTGGGCAGTTAATTCTAATCAGTCCTCAGTTTAGGCTATATTCAACCCCTATGCCACTAGGCACATGGCACTAGAACCTGCCCTCTCTTCCTTGGATTCCTAAACTGGACATAAACTGCTACTGGACATAAACTGAGACTCACACTCAGTTGCAGTGAATTAGGTTCAAGGGAAACAGAAGTCACCCTTATCCAATGCTATTTTGGGACTTTGGGAAGAAAGGGCTTTTTCATGTATTTTATGGCACCCTCAACACTTTCCTGATTCCATCTGAGATTCAGAAACCCGAGCTCCCCAAAGCACGCTCAAGAGACTGCCAGGTTAAGCAGTTCATCTCCACACTCTAGAGAATCAGACAGGTTAGAGAGTGCAATAAATCTCTCGACCTCTGGGAGTATTTTTCCATGAGCAAAGGGCGAAGGGAGCCTGCTAGAGGTGGATGGGGGTCCCGGGTGGAGTCAGTGGTGGGAGGGGACTCATGTCCCTGACCTGGTGGTCTGGGCATAATGCTGCACCAGCACTCAGGGAAGATCTGTCCCCATCACCTCTCATCATTCACTGACTCGTTATCTACTTGTGAGGTGTCTAGAACCCCGAGTGTCTCTTCATTCTCCTTGACTTTTGAAGAATTCACTAAACCGGTGAGCAAGAACGTGGGGCAACCACCACCTTGCTATGTATTAATAAACTATTATAAAAATCTGATTAGGAAGACACACAAAATATCGGGCACCGGCTTTAAAGGTCAAGTGTTCTCATACAAGTAAGGTTAGTTAAAGAGGCTGGGGAGCGAGGCGACCCCGTTGCTCTGTGACATACACTTGTGGGTTCCTACAGTTGGTTTTGGGGGCTATCAATAGATCTCCTTGAATGCATGCTATCTTCTTCTTCTGTAATATTAACATGATGGAGAGTTAGGTTGCTTCAATGAAGCATAAAGGATTTAACTGGCTATTTACTAGTTTGGAGGGTTGTTGAGTCAGTCAGTTAGTATTACCAGGTCATCACTGGGCATTAGGAACCGATCCGTTTTTTCCAATTCTTTCTGCCTTTGTATATCTTTCCTCAACCACATCTTTGCCCAAACACGTGAAACTCCCCAGTCCTCACCCAACAATCTCATTTGCACGTGCAAATTGACTTCATCCTCCATGAAATTATCAACATTCCCTTCCCCCACCTTCTATACCAAGTTTCAATTACCTGCAAATCTTGCTTCTAGTTCTTCACTTTTATTGGGGATGATGTAATTATTCGATGGTACAAAGGTACAGCAGGGACAGTGTAAACTTATTTTAAATCCCAGGTTCCGGTCTGGAAAACATGAAGTCAAGGAGGTCATTTGTATGCATGTCTATGCCCCGAAGTCTGCAATCAACGTGTAATGACTTAGGGTCACTGAACATCTAGGGAGGAGAGCAGAGGGTGGTCGTAACCTTTATGGTGGAGCCATTCATGGACAGCATCAGTCACGTCGAAGGAAAGCCATTCTCCTTCCGCTCTTGTCTTCACAACCTTGCTGTCGATGTAGCGCTGGGTTGGAGATGTTAAATCTTTGGATTTAAGAATCTAGAGGAGGAAAGAGCAAGAGAAAGAGCTCCGTTGGCATACTGACAGCACAACTAAACAGTGAACCGTACTCTGACTCATCATCCCAATTTAGCTCCATTCTCGTGTATCCACGTATTGTCCTCTCGATAGCATGGCCACATGCATAAAAACATAACACCAGGCAATTTGCCATGAAAAATAGAGCTACTAAATCAGCTGTGTGTTATGATGAAGGTGACAGGAACCATAAAACTAAGTGTCTAAAAGAAAGTGACAGTAATTATTTTACTTTGCTGACATAAGCTTTGCAAGATGTCAGCCGTAAATTCTGTGCTATTAAGTTAATGGTTTTGTTGTTGTTCTGCTTCCCCACTTACCTAATCTAGGGAATTGGGATGTGGGGAGGGATCCAGTCTTGAGGACCCATGCTCACCCTCGGTATGTCCTGAATTATACATCTCTTTCTCATTAAAGTGAAAGAAAGAAAGAAAGAGAGAGAGAGAGAGAGAGAGAGAGAGAGAGAGAGAGAGAGAGAGAGAGAGAGAGAAGAGAGAGAGAGAGAAGAGAGAGAGAGAGAGAGAGAGAGAGAGAGAGAGAGAGAGAAAGGTTTTAACCTTGGTTCTTAAATCCATGAAAAAAAAAAAATGTGGCAGGCCTCAGCTTTTGAGGTTAAGTCTCTAGCTGGGATTTTTACTCTCAATGTGACTAGTTATGATTTATAAAGATATTCCATATCCCGCCGACTAAGAATGCATTTGGGCAAGAGAATTCTAAAAGCAAATCATCCTGAACACTGAGGTTTGAGAAGGATGAACTCACTTCAACTAAATAAAGAGAACTGCAACATGTTCTTGGGTTTTTGTAGAAAGTGGATATTTTAGGTAGTTTTTTAGAAGTTCTGCCTGTCTTTAAATGACAGTGCTTTCTGAATCAGTCAAAGCAAGATCCCAAGTCTCCTAGAGCTATATCAACACCCTACCCAGCCCGGTATCCTCAGAACTCAGGGATCCAGGACTGTCACTTTATACTGCCCTTCCTGAGACAGAATCTATGACATCTGGGATCATTTCATACATATGGGTTTGGTCTCTCCAATAAGTTCATAAACTTCCCTAGGGATCATGTCTGCAATTTAATGCCTTCAAAGTACAGCACTCGATATAATCAATGTGGGTTAAATGACTATCTGAATATCTAGATTTATTCACTCTCCTTTAAAACTTATAGAACAAAAATGGACAAACTTCCCATTGACTTAAAATGCACTTCTCTTCCATGTGTACATGATTTGTTTCAGGTCCTTTGGCAACAAATTAATCCTAGAATACCTAGCATTGTGACAGATCCCCCCCCCCGCCCCCCCCGGAGTAAATAAGTTTAGAAAAGGAAAGCAATCCTTACAATTGGACTTGGAGGTGCCCTCATGAATTTTAGACAAATCCTATTCTATATACATGCCCCTAAGATCCAACAAACCCCAGTAAATGGAGTAAATTTTATATTTATATTTTAAATATAAAATGTGGAATGCATATACAGTTAATGCTGACATGAACCCATAACTTGAAAGATTCAGCTTAAAAGTAGCCAATCCTCTAGAAATCAAACTTCACCTGGAAAACATTCCCAGTTGGGCAAATAAGACACTACTTTACCCATTTAGAATAGGAGGTATAATTAACTTAACCTAGAAAAACAATAAGGCAATGGTAGAGAAGAAATTTTCAGGCATTTCCATTTGCCTTACTATCTAAAACCTACTAATACACACAGAATTCATTTTTCTATCTTTAAATGTCTTTCCCTAGTGGATGTCCTATAATGATGCATTATTTTGTAATTATTGTACATTTGCTTTGCTCCTAAATAGTATATAACTAATATAACATTTGCATATCTTATTAATTTTCTTATCCTTAACACTTACACACACTGTCTAGAACAAAACATTGCTTTCTTTGATGAATTAATTGTATATGCTATACATAAACATATATCAAAAGTCTATATCTATAGGATATATATGTGTATATGTAAAAAAATGTGTATGTGTAAAATATACATACAATTTTACTGAAGACAGAAGTAAATTTAAAAAATCATGACCATCGCTGCTTTGCCTTTGGCTAAGATCAAGTGTAAAAAATCATGACAATATTGACACAGAAAACACACTTATGATTCTTATGGAAATTCTTCACCTCAAAGAGGAGAAGTAAATCTTGACAGTCTTACTATAAAAGCAGACCAAAGGGGAGCAAAAATATTCTGAAACTTCTTTCTTTTAAAATCTCATTAGAAGATTGGCACTTCCTCAGCCACAGAACAAACCCTGGTAGGTTCTGACAATAGACAACTTCATATTGTCACATGAGTGAGCAGTCTTCCATATCTTTTTATAAGTTTGAAAGCAGGCCACATTAAACCACCCAAGAAAAATAGCTCGCTAGCTACAGAATTCTGAAACCGAGAAGTGACTTTGGTCTTGGGGGTTTACTGTCATGAGCTTTCCAGCCAAGGAGTTCTTAAGTCCACTTGTTGCGATGTAACTCCATTCTTTCATATCCCATCTGCAGTGGAAACAGGAAGCAGCTGCTTTCCATCACTCATAGAGTATCCCTCATATTCTTGGAGACTATTATTAAGTTCCCCTCAGCATGCTCGCTCTCTCTCTTTCTCTAAGCTAAACAAACCCAGTTCTTTTAGCCCATATTTAGCAGGGCAGTTTCCTAAACCTTCAATCACGTGGGTCGCTAACATGATGAATGATATATAAAAGTACGTATGCCTCCTCCAGCTTCGTGATTTTGCTTCAGAACTGGCTAGAAAACCTTCTCATCATATCTCAAATTCTCAAATCTTAACTTGAAAGGTATCTTCTTTCCAAGAATAAGCACAACCTCCCTACGTCTTGCTTAGCTTCCATTTATCACTCTTGCTAAATTAAACTATAAGGAAAGAAAGTCACCCTGCTGCTATTATCGATCAGTCCTTTCTTAAATTCAAGAGTTTAGACAAAATGACCTGATCAGTTGATTTCCCACTCTATGTTAGCCTTTGTTGTCTGCCTTTTTCTAATCTCCAAACAACAAGTGTATTGAGTGTTAACAGTCGTGAATACGCAGCTGTTGTGTTTTTTTTTTTATTTCTAGAGCCCGAGTGGCCTTTAAATTCCTTTATGCATCTTATCGTGACAAAGATAAATTAGTTGCACGGTGGAAGAGCTCTTAACTGGCTTCCGTTTAGCTGGCCAGAATAGCCAGTGTTTTCTATTTGCTCAGATGCCTGCAGCTTGCTGGGGCTCACTGCTGGAAAGCCACCACCTAGCAGGTTCCAAGCACTTCTGGTCTTCCCCATTGAGCTGGAGGCTTAGCATGTGTCCATTGTGCAGGCGTCTCAACCTGTTCGTGATGGTTGCCCTCGATGCTATAATTATACACGTCAATTAAATGGTCTCGAAACTGATGAAAAACAGGACCAAAAGTAAAGGAAGGTGTTGGTGGCATAAAAACCAAGTTGGATACCTTGGAAAGTCTTCATAAAGACATGTTGCTTGTTAAGAAAAAAAATGGTTTTGGAGAAGTTTGGTGGTTCCTCAAAAAGGTAAACATAGAGTGACCATATGATCCAGCAATTGTACTCTTAGGTACATATCCAAAAGAAATCAGAGACTCAGATACTTATAGACCAATGTTCACAGTGGTGTTATTCACAATAGCTGAAAGGTGAAGACAATCCATGTGTCCATTAATAAATAGATGGATAAACAAAATGTAGTGTGTACATACATATACACTAGAACATTATTGGGGATAAAAAGGAATGAAATTTTGACACATGTTACAATATGGATAAATCTTGAAAACATTATGCTAAGTGAAATAAGGTAGACACAAGAGGACAAATATAGTATGATTTCACTTACCTGAGATTCCTAGAATAGGCAAATTCATGGAGAAAGAAAGTAGAATAGAGGTTACCAAGGGCTGAGAGTAGGGGAAACGGAGAGTAATTATTTAATGGGTACAAAATTCCTGTTTGCCACAATTGAAAGTTCTGGAACTGGATAGTGGGGATAGCTGTACAACATTGTACATGTACTTAATGCCACTGAATTGTATACTCACAAAATGGTGAAAAGGTAAATTTTATGTTATAATATTTTACCATAATATTTTTTCTCAAGAAAGCTCTACTAACTGTGTGGCAGAAGCCAGAATCAAGGTGTTGGCTGGGGCATGCTCCTTGCTCCCTGCAATGTCTCTGGGGCTGGGTGAGAGGCGTCTCTGAAGCTTCTTGTCCTCCGGTCATTCGCGAGCAATCTTGGCTTCCAGCAGCACAACTTCAGTCTCTGCCTCTCTTTTCACATGACATCCTCCCTGAGTTTCTCTGCCTTCACGTGGCCTGTCTTCTTATAAGGACACAGACCATAGAAGATTAGGGGCTTACCCTGCTCCACGGCCACCTCATTTTAACTGATTTATACCTGCAACAACCTTATATTCAAGTAAGATCACATTCTGAGATATCAGGGATTAAGACATCAACATATCTATTTTAAGGGGACACAATTCAACTGGTAAGAAAAGGTGGTCACACGTTATGCTGGGCTGAGTACATTCTAAATGTTCAAGATGACTGTGAAGTTCTGACTCTTCCTAATTCTTCCAGAGCCTTTTCCACTGCTGTGTGCACAGTCCCTGCTTGGTAAATTCTTAGTGGTTAATAGACTTCATTAGAAAGAAACACATGGTCAAGTGACAAATATGCCCCTGAAGAGTCAGTCTTTCAGAGCGATAGATAGAAACTACTTCTGAGTTTTACACACACACACACACACACACACACAGGAAGAGAGAGAATACACATATATATGCATGCATATATATGTATACATTTATATATATGTGTGTGTGTGTGTGTGTGTATATATATATATATATATACACACACACATATATATAAATGTTCTCCTTGATATATATATGTGTGTGTGTGTGTGTGTGTATGTATATATATATATATATATATATATATATATATATATATATATATATACACACACACACACACACACACACATATATATATCAAGGAGAACAAAAAGAGTCATCAGACAGTGCAAGTAATTTTATACCGTGTTTTACCCTTTCTAGTTAATATATTTCACTGTGGAATAAAATAAGGGAGAAAAAACAAGGAAGAGAATTTCCAAGTACTAGAAAATGAGGTTTTACAGAGAATCAGAACTGGGTAAAATGGCTTTTCTCACATGGAGGCATTAAGGCATCACTGTGTTCTCCTTTGAACAATGCACGGTGCAGAACAAGCCCCGCACGGCCTGATTATCCTTCAGAAGTGGCTGAACACACCCAGGACGCATCTTGCTTCTCCCCCACACCTTCTAATTGCCGCGGCTCCTTTGTAATTGCGTCCCTCTGTGAGGTTGTAAGGAATGGACAGCTCACAAGAGCGTCCTGAGAGCCTGCACAGGAGGCTCCCTGATAGAACACACGGCAGCTTCAAAAGAAAGACCACAAAACCCTTTTTCCCTGGAGCTCAGTTATCTCTCTATTAAGCCACTCTGTACTACACACTTCCTGTGTGACAGCTGCCCATGGGCAATTAGGACAAAGTATGGTGTAGACAGAACTTTATAAAAATATCACAGATATGTCTTCAAGACACACATACACACACACAGGAAAACCTCTCCTCTGTGATTAATACACCTTACAATCCTCCGTTGTTTCCTTCATTTTTTTTTTTTTCCTTTCTTTACAGATAGGCCTTTTTGCTGACTGCACGTGTGTGTAAACAAGTAAATTTCTTTCTCCAGGTCTAGGGTAAAGGAGTTCTTTGTGTGAACAGAAGTCTCTTGGATGCTGTAGCTCAATCACATGCATGAGACCGTCACATGTAAATCACACAGCAGAGGGAAGAATTTGACTGGACCAAAGTCACATCAGCCCGGGCTGGGAGTGAGAGCTGAGAGGTACAACGAGCGATAATACAACTGAAAGGGAAACGAAGTCAGGACCATGAGTCAAGTCAGTCCTTGAGGCTGAACCACACAGAATTTCGATCATTCTAGTCGTTTCCTACCACCGGAGAACCAGTGTTCGTAATAAGACTTGAAGTTCTGAGGGGTCATAGCTTCTGATTTTCTTATTAGACCTTCCTTTTCAATTCCACTCTCACAGGACACTAACACACTCATGTTTGGGGAACACACTCCCAACACCCTGTTTCTATTTCCTGGCTCCCAGGAACACGTGTGGCTTCTAGTGCCATTTAAAGCCATGCTTATATTCAGCTGAGCACTTCAATTTACAGGGTGTAACTATAAAGTAATGAGTCTAAAAAATGATAAAGTGATGTGTCTAGTTTTTCTATAAATATACAGAGTTTACGGGTTACCCAAGAAGAGCGGTGGCACTAACTTATTGTGTAATTTCTGTTTTTACCTACATGGTTACTACCCACTTCACCAGTATTAGCTCCGAATAAATAATAGAAAATGAGTACATGTATTTTTACAGAGTTACATGGACAGCTTTAAAACAAATGTAGCAGAATGTCTAAATCCAAAAAAAAAATGAATAATGTTTCTCACAAGAGAGTCGCCTCATTGGTATTCTGTAGTTATTTCAAAAACATATAAATAAACACATATATCCTCCCTTGAAATACTTTTTGCTCTGGTGGAAGTTACAGAAGAGTTGACTATGAAGAGATAATAATGGGGGTGGTGAGGTAAAAAGAAACCCCCACTGGGGTCAGTCACTCTTTAATTATTCTTCAAAAAGAAAAGCAAGACACATCACTGTCTGCCACTACTGCCCTTCGAGTTTTAATGAAGCAAATGCACAACACACCAGGGCCATGGCTGCTCGCCCTGCAGCCCTGCTCTGCTCCACTGATAATAGGAAACGGGTCACAGGAGACCTCGTCCAACCGAACATGACGCACATCATCATGGAGCTTTTTCACAAGCACGCGCCAGCTCTCAGGGACATAGAAACCATGTTCTAGATGACAAGCAAAACCCCGATGATAACGCACATCTCCAACATGCCAGACACTTTGCATGTGTGCGCCTCTCCAGAGCTCCTTAGTCAACAAAGGTCATCGCCATTGTATGACGGCAAATGGAGGCTCAGAAAGATGAATGACTTGTGAGAGCCGAAAGCTAGCAAATAGAAGAGGGGGAAGGGGTTCCCAGCGCCGACTGACAGCGAAGCTTCTCTTCTTTCTTGCTCTAGGCTGCTCATCACCAATGGAATGAAACCGCCACAAATGAGTGGGTTGAAAACATGAATTAAAAAGAGTTGGAAGCAAACTCCTGGGACATCTGCTAAGAACCCAGACCATGTAGCATTACAGGCCAGTGTGGGTTTTTATTTTTAAGAGATTTTGAGCAGATCATAAATTTAAGAGTCTCTTTCTTATGAAAGTTCAAACTTGATGGTTTGGAAACTGTGATGTTAATAATAGTAACCATTGCGCAGACTGATACTGTCCTAGAAGTTTTCACGCATTCTATGGAATTCTTGACGAGTAGATACTTTAATCCACATTTCACTGATGTGAAAATCATCTCAGAGATGTGACTTCCTCAGATGCCCCCAAAGGGGCAAAGCCACACCTTGAACCCACAAAGGCCCAACTCCAAAGCCCATATTCTTTCCACTAGTTTGGTAAAGTGGCCAACAGCATGGCCTCTGGGGCCAGACTGCCTGGGTTCAAATCCTGATTTTGCCTCTTCTCCGTGCCTCAGTTTCCTTTTTTGTAAAATGAACATAATAATAGTATCTACCTTATAGGGTCATTATAAGGATTAAATGAATTGATCTATACAAAGCACTTAAAGTTGTGCCTACCACCCAATAAGCTGTGTTAGCAATAATTATCAACATTACACAAAGAAACTCAGAATTATGAGTTTTGCCCGATTACTAACACTTCTCTGAATGCAGTGTAGCAGGACTATTATGCACAAGACTATCTGCTCACAGGTTCACAGACCCTGGGTGACGTCATACCTAGCGCACATGATAATGATCCGATTTCCTTATGAGCCAAGCATGTCATTTGATCAGATTTAAAAAACTGAGATATTCATAGCCTTCTGCAAACAAAGTGTTTATTATACCTCAAGGCGTCTTTTTCAAGTGGGTTACTATACTGTGTGAGTCTGCAGCGTGGCGCCTGAGAGAGGGTCAGTATTAAGATCATGTGCTGTAAAATTCTGTACAACGGGGGCATAGAATAACTGTATTTTTTTTTTCAGTAGCATTTTTAGCAAGTCTAATTGAACAGACAGTCAGCTTTTTTGGCTGACCTCTTTTTCTTTTACACACCCTTGGGCAATATGCGAAATGAAAGCTGAATGTGTGTGTGTGTGTGTGTGTGTGTGTGTGTGTGTACATGCATGGCTTCAGGGTTAGAAAAAGGGGGCAGCTTTCATTAACCCCATTAGTGCTGTGCTTCCTGAAAGGTTGGTGTCCTCCACCTTCGTTTGGTCCTTTACCAAGCCGGCCTACACTGCCTGTGTTGCATTTTCCCTGGAGAGCCTTAGGGCCG
Organism: Craseonycteris thonglongyai; assembly: GCA_004027555.1. Classification (NCBI taxonomy): domain Eukaryota; kingdom Metazoa; phylum Chordata; class Mammalia; order Chiroptera; family Craseonycteridae; genus Craseonycteris; species Craseonycteris thonglongyai. The sequence goes on from PVKE010005666.1 coordinate 14,614, forward strand.
TGTGAAGTTTCAAATCTTTTGCAGAGATGATATATATGTAAAATGTGCATTACAGTGGCTGGTGACTCACTCTTCTCTACTGAAATCTTTGTTTACTTATTTGGCTCCATAAACATCAACTCACCCTTTCATCCTCAAATTCGAAAAAGCATATAACACTTACTATACAGCTTTGAAGCCAGAAATAAATGGATATAAATGGCGTAGGACTGAGCCACTGTTTTGTATATCCTTGCAACAAATCTCCAAAAATGAGATTTCATCACATTTGAGAAACTAGTGGCTGTCTAAATGCAGTTTCCAATCGGCAGTAACATCCAAGTCTTAAAAAGAGAGGTCCTGACAGACTTTATTGCCCTCTCTTTTGTCAAAGGTCTTGTGTTCTACAGAGCGGGGGAGTTCCCTCCTTAAGGGAACGATAACTCCAGGCAAAGCTGAAGGCCTCTCCCTCTCTATAACATGAACAGTATTATTGCTCCTCCTCAGGCCACAACCAGGACATCTAAGGTTCCTTTAAAATTCACTGAGCAGACGGCAGCTCAGTACCTTCACCTTCTACGGTGTAACAGGAGCCCACCAGCTGACTGCACTCTCCCAAACAACCTGGCACCTTCATTTGTGACCTCACACCAGCTCTGTGCAAGAGTTTTTCTCCTGATGCTTGCTGACGTGAGATCCCAGTGCATCCTGTTGCCTCCCAGTGAGCTATTTCCGCATGACTTCATTACTGGTCTGAAGTGAATAAATTCATCTTCAAACAAAAACCTGGTCACTGACTTGGGCAGGTCATTCAGTAGCGGGCTCTTGCTTGTGGAGTCACTGACGACTTAGAAATCAAAGACATGCGACGGAAGGGACCTGACTTGGGTTGGGTTCCCCATCTCCACCAGGCAGTTATAAACACGATTTCATTTTGCCCCTGCAATAAATACCAAGGGAATCAGGTATTATTCAAAAAACTTGGGTCACAATGCCTGTGTCATTGAACCCTATACCCAGCGGCCTCACAAAGGACGAACGGACAGCCCAGATGTAGTTCTCAATTCCTAGGGTGTCACTGAAACACACTTAAGGTGTTTCTTACAGAAATTAAAAAAAAAAAAAAAATTCCTCTGCCTATTAATTCACTAAACCTGCTGCTGTGATTTAATCAGATATGCCTGCTGTAAATATTGTTGGGCTCAAAGGGATCTGCTTGATTCAGGCAGATGGCTCTGCCCCATGGAATGGTGGGCCTGCCCACCCAAGGAGTGCCGCCATGATGGCAGGCTGCCCCTGAATTCTCACAGCTGTCTGCAGAGAATGAGCTCTGAGGCATTTCTCTGGCTTCTCCAGATTTTGCTCTAAGAGTGCAGTGGGTAGATCTTGATCAGTGGAAAGACCACACGGCTGAGACACCATTCACAAGTCTGATCCCCCATCAGACACTGAGCATCCAGAAAACAGCGGCTGCGTCTGATTTTTCTGTGGGTGGGGCACTTACTAGGGTGCTGGTACGAGAGGACACACACTCGGAGTTTGCTGATGACGATGCCACATAGTGGGTCAGTGCAATCGATCAAAGATGGCTGCAACTTCTCTGTTTTTCCATCGAGAGAGGGGTCTACTTGCTATCCCTTTGAGCCTGGGCTGGCCTACAGCTCATTTGGTCGATAGAAAAAGGTAGAAGTGGATGCTCTGCCATTCTGAGCTTCATCTTTAAGAGGAGTGGTAGCTTCTGCTTCGGCACGTGGCCTCCTGAGTCTCATGTCAGAAGCCTGATGACTCTCCTGGGACGACCCCATGGAGACACCCTGAGATGACCTGGAGAGGAGGGGGCACTCCGCTGATCCCAGCCTTCCAATCACACCACCCAAGTTCCTAGCACAGGAGCGAAACCATCACAGACCAGACCAACTGCCACCTGAATACTACAAAGTGACCCCAGTCACAGCCGCATGGAGCAGAAGCGCAGTCTAGCCACATCCTGCCCAAGTTTCAGAAATGTTATATCATGAGATGTAATTAATCATGAGATGTAATAAAATGATTGTTAGTTAAGACCATGAGATTTGAGGGTCGCCTGTTATTCAGTGAACAGATAGTTGAAATAGTTACAAAGATACAAATTTTGTTATTCTAGAGGTGCTAAAGTTAGAAATGAGCAACAAGTGTGAAAGGGTATGAGATGGTAAGAGGAAGCTAGAAATATCTGAGAGATCCAAGGTCCTCTGAGGTCAGCATATCTAAACATAAGTATTCTCTGGAAGTTCCGTGGGGTGATAGGGTTATGGGTGTCCTTAAATAAGTTATTGATTTCTCAGAGCCTCATTACTTCACTTGCAAAACTGGGGACTTACCCCGCTCCAAGATGGTGGGTGCACTGCCCATGTTGGTGATCATTCAATGTGAAGATCCCCCCTCTCAGTTTTCTCTCTCATAATTCTGGGCATGCTTTTAATTATAAATATAGGAGCACCTTAGTCAAAGAAAGATGTATTCACATTTCTATAAAAAAAATGGGCTGAGAGCTATACTAAATGTGTAGGTTCAAAGGTATTCTCCGAAGTTTTATTTGAGCCTACTCCAATAAAGGCTTCCTTTGGCATAAAGCTTTTCTTTTTTTTTTAATTGTTAAATTTATTGGGGTGGCATTGGTTGATAATAATTACGTTGTTTACAGGTGTACAATTCTACATCACACTGTCTATGCAGGTATGAAGCTTTTTTTTTTTTAATTGTTAAATTTATTGGGGTGGCATTGGCTGATAATAATTACATTGTTTACAGGTGTACAATTCTACATCACACTGTCTATGCATGTATAAAGTTTTAACAACCTAAGTGTCATTTCCCAATTGGAAAAAGTTCCTTTTTTGTCTTTTTCTTTCTTCCCCTTTCTCTTCCTCTACCAGAGGGCTTTCTCTCTCCTCTGTTCCTTCCAATACTGGTGCACATTGGAAGTCATGCAATGATCACATCAGTGTCGGCTGCTTAGCATCTGTGAATATAACAGCAGTCAGAGATAGCAGGAGGACAGTTAGGTTTTATTTTCTTACCATTCTTCAAAGTCCTGAGAGACTACCCAGTAGAGAGGGGGCAAAGTGGTGAGAACTCCAAGTTCCCTTACCAAGCTCCCACAGAAGCTCCGATGTCCTCATTCTCCCAGGATGGAAGGACTGACATGCACAGCTCTGGACAAGACAAATGGACCTCACCCACAGAAATGCTGTCTCGGGCCCTTCCATCCTGGCGTCCTGACTCGAGAGAGAGGACCTATCTATTCTGTGGGACACAGTGGCGCTCAAAGCTTGGGCTATGACCTCACTGTGTGCTTCCCCATGGAGAATGGGGCATGATTGCAGTCCAATCACAGGAAGACCCTTTTCAAACGAGAGTCACACTACCTTTCCTCCTCCAGAGACTAGAATGTCAGTAATTCCGTAATCACAGGGATCTAGACGCTTCAGAGGCTTTGTTCTTCTGAATAGCTGAGCTCTCCAAATAGCTAAACATCTGCCCGCCTAAGCACCAAACTATCCCACCCCCCCAAAAAAAAATAACATTACAGCAATTTGGGGTATAAAACTCTCTTAAATGTTACTGTATGTTATTAGATTTCTTGAATATAATTTAGCCTCATCCTCAAAATTCAAGGCTCTGATCATAAACATCAATGTCTGTACTGGGTCTAGAAGGGGGTAGGGAAGTCATTAACTGAAGGCTACCAAGGCCTCCAAATGGCTGCTAAAGGCAAGTACAAAGTTAGAGAAAAATAAGCCAAAAATGGGACTCCAAGCAGATGTCAGAAGCCAGGCAGGTGCCTCGCTGTGGTGCTTGGGCAGAAATCCCAAAGTCTGAAAGCTCATCTGCTCCTGCCAGAGAGTTTTCCCTCCTCTAGCACCTTCTGCCCCTGGGTAACTCAGTGCTTCTCACTTCGTGTGGTCCTAGTGAGACCCAGTCTAGTGAGAAGTGACTAGAGGGCCAAAGGCTGCCTTTTTAGTAAGTCAGCTGCATGTGCGCTTTGGCTGTCTGATTTCAGGGTGTTTGGGCATCTCTTTGACTCACTCCTGGACCTTGGCTGTGTTTCAAGAGGTTAGATTGCTACATCGCTGAGCTCCAGATAGATAAGTTGTTGTTATACTTCCTTACTTTTCCTCCAAAACCCCCTCCTTCTGGATTCCTGTGTTTAGAGTCAGTGAGCAAGCCTAGCTCACCCTCCCTACACAGGAAGCTTCCATCTTGGGCTGAACCTTCTGCAGTTCGGGGACTGCAATCTGGGGAGATCTGGTGGCTTGTATAGTGAAGCAGCCATAATGTACCATGCTGCAGTGACCTCTGAGAAGGTAGACAGCTGCTAAGAACTCACTAAGGCCCTCAACTTACCAACTTCAAGGGACACATCCCCTCCCACAGATGCAGTGGCTTCAGGGAATAAGGCAGGCCACCAGTAATCCCACTGTCAGAAGCCAGTCCTCAGAGCAGAAGGCCAGAGGCCAAAGAATAGTGGTGATTCAGCAGTTTATGTCACAGGCAACAAAACCTAAGAGACCATGCCTTCAATGTAGTGAATCACATAATTGAAACAGGGCCCGGGGGAGAGTCAACTATCCATGGTGCTGTCATCCATGGATAGTTCTGTAGGTCAGAGTGATGTCGTTGAAAAAGATGGAAAGAAGAGGACATGTCATCACGTTTTTGTTTTTATTTTTTTTAACCCCTTGACATGTAGCTGGGTACCTTTGGTCTATCTTTTTTTTGTGTGAAAACCCAGTCTTTGCTTTCCCTCCAAATATCACTCCACCCTCTGGCTGGCCTATTTTCTCCTATTCTGGCTTATCCTGAGGCAAAGAGGAAGGGAAAGATTTGCTATAAACAGCATAGTGTATGGTGGGGTTTAGGCACTTGGATTTAGCTGTGTGACCTTGGCCAAGTGACTTAACCTCTCTGTGACTCAGTGTCCTGCTCTTTAAAATGGAAAAAAGAATACAGTAGTAGAAAGGAGAACTTCAATGGGTGAAGGGGTTCAAAAGGTACAGACTTCCAGTTATTAGATAAATAAGTCCTGGGAATGTCATGCATAGCATGGTGATGACCTTAGTTAATGATACTGTAACACGTATTTGCTAAGAAACTAGATCTTCAAAGTTCTTAATACAAGGAAAACACACATGGAACTGTTGCAGGGTGATAGATATTCACTAAACTTCCTGTGGTCAGCATTTCGCTATATATACCTTTATCAAGTCATTATGTTAGGGCAGCTTAAGCTAATACAATGTTATGTGTCAATTACATCTCTGGAAAAAATAAAAATAAAAAGAGCTCATCATGCCAACTTCACAGTATAGCTGTGAGCATTCACCGGGGCTACACCTGTGGGGTGCTTAGCAGACAGTCTGGCCCACAGGAAGCCAATGCTATCTGACACTCCACCAGGTGACAGAAAGCAGAGTCAAGCCTGCCAGTCATCTTGTCACTCAAGGTGCTCTCAGCACATGCGTCAAGATGTGAAGGTTTCCGAGGAGAGGTTCTTAAGGATTCCCCTTAATAAGTGAGAAGTATTTTCCACAAACACACATGTAAACCAGTCTTTGAAAACTGTTCAAAACTTCAAACTTAAAAAAAAAAAAAAGATTGGAAAGGAAAAAAAAAAACCACTTTGAAAGTTATTCTTGGTATCTCATATACACACATATACATAGTGTTTGTATGGTAATCCCCCATTTTCATAATAAATACATAGAAAAGTTGTATTCAAATCATTAAAATGTTCAAATGCTTAGAACTCAGGACAACGAGATTTTCATATATAACGTCGATTCCTTTCTTTTCCTCGAGGAAGCCCACTTTTTAGTCATGTTGTCGTACAAGCCTCCTCCTTAACCGTGGGGGTCTGTGGGGTCGATCCTCTTCAGCGTCCCCTCTACACTCTCCTGGGAGGGTGACCTTCTGCCCAGTCTCTCCTTGTCTCCAGGTACTGGTGCCACCTACCTAGTACTTTCAGCCAGCCCTTCCTAGACCTTGTCTCTGCCCAAACTGCTCCTTCCACCAAGAATGACCATCTCTCAGTCCATCTTAACAGACACTTTTCGAGGCCGCACCCAAATATCAGCTCCCTGGTGAAATCTTTCCAGACTCTTCCCCTTATGCATGCACACATGGCTCATAGCACACTATGACACGTCATGTGACCTGTTCATAGCTCAGCTTCCCTCCCCAGACTCAGGGCTTCTAGAGCACTGCTTCCATGTAGCAAAGTGTCACCTGGGCTTCTTGTTGCCCATGTAGGGGAAGGGGTCACCGAGTCTGGGTGGGATCTGAGAGTCTGCATTTCTCACAGCACCTACGTGATGCATGTGCTTCTGCCTGGGGGCCACACTTCAGTGATGAGCTTTAAAAACATCTCTGAAATCTCAGTCACTTGGTGCTTCTTCTTCATCATTATCATCGTCATCATCATCATCATCATCATCCTTTGACCCAACTATCCAACAATTGTTCTTAGGGAAATGAGAGAGAAGGCAGGGCTGCCCGAAATAATGAAAGACTGGGGTGACAAAGGATGTGTGTAGGGGGTGAGGCGGGGAGGTGAAGTGGCCAAAAAACAATTGAATCAGAGAAGAGGAAGCAGGCCGAGGTCCAGGAAGAGACAGGAGGTAGCTAAGAAGAAGAAAAGAGAATAAGAACACGGGAGAGAAAAAACAAGGGAAAGGAAAAAAGAGGAAAGAAGACAAAGAAGGGACAACAGCCATAGGATGATTAAAGGAAGGTCAGCTCACTTCTCTGCTTCAGGTGCAATTGGACCTACGTTATCCACCTTTTCAGATTAGAGGGTGGACTTCTGAACTAAAGTCTTTCCAAAAGTGGGCCCTCCAGCCACTCAGGCCATGAAGAAGTGTGTTCAGAACTTTACTACTTCTTTCTGAAGGTTCTTCCTACCTGAGTGATGGAAGAATGAGCTTTTACCACAGGAGGCATAAGAACGAGGGCCTATATCAGGACTGTGAATGTGTAGAATGGTTTTCATCATCAGCTTGGAAATCTAAGCCAGGAGACAGATATCTACCCTACGACTTCAAGCTGAGCGTCCATTAAAACACCCCAAGCAAAAGTTACCTGATACAGTTCGATCCGTTGTTCAGGAACTCTGGCTTTGGGGTTCTGTAAGCGAAAGACTCTGAATTCTGCTTTCACCAAATTGGAGGCATTCTTCTCCATCGCGGACACATCAAATCGGACAATTCTGAAGTAGTGTTTGTAGACAGTGGGCGGGATGGCATCTGTAAAAAGTTAGGGCAATCATTGAAAATGATAAAAATCCATTGTTCTCTCAAAAAAACAAGACCATGTAGCATGAGACAGTCTCAAGAAACCATAAGGAAAATATCTACAGAATGATTTCATTTTCAATGGCCAATTTAATACCATTAACAATCTAACTAGAAAAAAGTAAAATAAACATGTGCGTTTGGTTACCAGAGTAGCAGATTAATAGAGATTAACAAACCACTTCCAACTCCATTTGCGGGCATGAAGTTAACCCTATCCTTTGAAAGCCTACATAGCAGTGGAAAATCCTAGGTGGTTATGAATCGGAACACCTTCGTGACAGTTGAAGTCTAGAGAGAGATCTGTCGGACTTGCATACACTTTAATCATATGTGCCAAGAAAATAGCTTCTAATGGCAAGCAGTTTGCCGATGTATTTTTTTTCCTTGAAATTTTGGCATCCAAATTTTCTACTCTCACCAGGTTCATGTACTGCATCCTTTTTTGTTTTTATGTTTGTTTGTTTTTTAATTTTCATTTTTTTGGCTTAGTTAGGTTTTTACACACATGACCAAATACATACCCCAGTGAAGTTAGGGTGAGAAAATTTGAATAAAAAAAAAAAGCCAAACCCATCTTCCGGCTGCACCAGGTCCAGTCTTCAAATCCTTCCCTCAGCATAATGTCTGTTTATGTGAGGGAATCTTGCTTAAAAAAGAGAAAGAATCAGCCCCAATTCCTTCAGTTCTGAGCCATGCCAAATACACAGATGTAGACAGCACACGATAATTTCATGGGTTGCTAGAGTTTTGTTATTTTGCAATCATCTGCCATTGCCATTTGAAGATGCCACTGAGGCAGGTCTTAATTCAGTCTCCATGCGTCCTATACAACACCCATTTATTGAGCTCCCCTGCTGGGCAGGCCAGTTGATACACATGGGTTGTTTTTCTTTATTGTTGTTGTTCGTTTTTATTGTTTTTGGCAGAGAGACAGAGACAGAGACACAGAGAAGGGGGAGGGCCCAGAGCAGTCTCCATAGTTGAACCTCATCAGTTTTCCATATAGTTTCGCCCCACAGGTGGGTACGGGGCTGTGCAGGGCAGGAATCTGGCCAGGGGTCTCCTACATGGGAAGCTCCCCGTGAGAACCAAAGTGGGGGCACACCCAGTTCAGCGTATGGGTCCACGCAGGCCCAGGCCAGGATACGATCCTGAACCCCGGGGCTTCAAGACGAGCGCTCAACCCGCTGAGCCATCCTGGCATCCCTGATACAGATGTTTCTACACTCCTCCTCCAAAACTTCCTGAAAACTTTCTTTCATTATTCTGGAATGTTCAATGCACCTCTGGTGCTCCATTACTTTCTGCTACCCTCTCCTCAGTGATGAAGCTTCTTTACAACTGAATCATTCACAGTTGTTTATAGCTCTTGACAAATGTCTTTATTACTTCTGCATTATGTTTGTTTATTTTGTTTTCCCCCATGCAGTCTGAGGAATCTTGAGGCTAGAGACTCCGTTTGCCAAGTGTTTCTGTTTCCTCGCGTACCTAAGTCTGAGCTCTGCACACATGGGACTCACCAAATGCCCACTGACTGATTGCATAGCTGGTCATCAACGGCAGCCTTGATGGACTCAGGCATCTGGCTATTGGCAAGACTAACTCCTTATTAAATAAATGCCATCTTGCAGATCTTAAAATAGAAATAAATAGCTTTCATGATTTTGGGGAAATCTGTGCCCTCCCTGATGATTACACCGGGAAAAAAAATTTTTGCTAGGAACACACCAAAAGGTCTTCATCTTAACAGTGCTGCACTTTTTTACCCTCAAAGCCAGTGGGCCTGGCCCCAACCCTCTTCTCCAGTTCCTTGAGTCTCAGAAAGTAGCTCATGGGGAAGCAGTGAATTCCAGGCCATGCTCTGCTCCAGGACTGTCACAAACGACTGAGTGAATTGAGGCTTTGTAGCTCAGGACCCAGAAGTCTCAGTAACAAACAAACAAGGGACACCGGGATAGCTCAACAGGTTGAGCACTTGCTTTGCAACCGTGAGGTCCGGGGACCAAATCCCGGCCCCAGTCCATGCAAACCCATATGCTGAACTGCAGCATAACTGGTAGCTGCTGAGATGGTGGTGAAAGTTCTCACCTCCCATGTGGGAGGCCCCCAGTTTGGTTTCCACATCCATCTGTGTGGAATGAAACTGTGACAACTAATGATGTACAACTGTGGAGACTGTTCTGGGCCCTCCCTCTTCTCTCTCTCTCTCACCTCGCAGACAATAAAATAGATCTTTAAAAAAAAAAATATATATATATATATATATATAATTTATTATTATTATTATTATTTTTTAATTTAAAGCATCAGCTTTTGGAGAAAAAGTATTGATGCCAACACAGTGATGGCCCAGGGCATTACTACTGCAAAATGGTTGGTGGATAGTTTTCAGGCGGACAAACATCCACACCAGCAGGTGGGGAGCCCCCTAGCACAGCCATTTGAAAACGTAGCCGCGAAGAAGAAAACGGTCTTTCCCACGTGATTGGACGGGGTGGAACTAGTCTGACCAGCTCAGCTAAAAACAGGCCAGACACCCGGCAGGAAAGCCTAGGCCAGGCAGGGGCCCCGCTCTCTGGCTTTGCACACCCTCTGGTTTGGCCAGAACCTTCCACAGGCCTAGTGCCTGCATTCATGGGCCCGTAGCCTCCCCACTAGACAGCAGAGGCTGCTGAGAGGTTTTGAAGGAGCATCCTGCAAGAGCAGAACTCATTCAGGGAGCTTTCTGCTATCAGGAAGGGTCAACATCTAGTTCATGTCCCCCGTCCCTCTCAGAGGGACCCCCACTGGCTCTACTTCCACGAACGTCCATTTTTCACACGCACCCGCCCCAAGCTTATCCTTCCATCAACTGTGTAAATAAGTGCTCTTGAGATTTATTTTTATTCTCTTTTGTGTTTATTAAACTTTGAGCCATTTTTCCCCCTTTCTGGTCTTCTGCCCATACGCACGCTTTCTTTTTATGGCTGCTGCAGACCATGAGGTCAATTTTGTTTCTTCTTCTTCTAAGCAAATCGTCCAACGATGCTGTCCTAGGCTCTCGAGCTCTGAAGGGGCGTTTGCAAATATTTACAGGAGGAGCCCGATAGTGGAGTGTGGGTTTCTGCTCTGCTCCCTGCACACTGGCAAATGGCCCGCCTCCCCTCAGGCTATGATAGCCATTCCGGCTGTTTCTATTTCAACTGCCTGATAACACAAATTCGCATTTTTGGTTCTTGTTTTATAAGCAGAAGCGGTGAATGCGCGAGGCCCCCGCCGATCCCTCTGCTTTGGTCTTGTAACCATAGTGAAGCGGCTCGGCCAGCTGGAGACAGCAGCCTGCCGCACACCCCTGCTCCAGCTCGCTTTATAAAGCCTGTTGACTGAAGAACCGACTACCACTTCCATGGGGCGGTCCCAGTTGTCCCCTGCTGTCATCTGCTATGGGTCACCAGCCCCCTGGCCAGCTGAGGGGCCAGCTAGAGCCATTTGTCTGCATTGGGGGCGGGTTAGGGGGATAGGAATCACAGCAAATTGCTCTTGCTTAGCCTGTGACCCTGCCCTTACCTCATAAAAGCCTGTGGACACCCGGTGTGGGGAGAGCCGAGAGCAGCCTGTCTCCACCCAGCCAGGACGCAGCAGGCTGGCTTGCGGGCTCAGGGCGTCGAAGTGGCAGGGTAATGGCTTGGGCAGCCCTCCTCCACCCACTAGGCCTTGGAAGAACGGAGCTTTTTCCTCTGCCTTCTCCAAGGACTCATTTCGAGAGCAGGGGAGTTCTCGCTCAAGTCCTCTGTGGTTCCCATCCTCAGTCCAGCCCGTCGCCAGGTGGTCAGGTACTTGTATTTAACCTTGGCCAACTTCCCCACACTCACATCCTGGCTGGCTTTCCTCTGCATTTCTAACCTTTTTTTTCTTTCTTTCTTTTTTTTTTGGTTCCATCCAATCGATTTTCCTTCCACGCTTTGGACCAATTCAGACCACCAGGCTGTGATTCTGCTCCTCCTCCCTTGTTTGCCCGTCTGCCTCCTTCTCAGGGAAAATCTTGCACATAAAAGATTCTAGAATGTCATCCAATGAATGGTGTTCCCCTCACCTCAACCCTGGCCACACATCCCTGCTGAATCAAACTTTAGGGAAGAGAGAAAAGGGGAATAGTGAAGAAATCTAACTAGTTACTTACTTACAAAGTCACAGTATGCAGAAAGCCTAATTATAACACTTAATCACAAGCTACTTTATAAGTATTATGTACTGATTGATCTGTTGCAAATAATTCATTAATTCATTGTATATTACCTTCCCCCTATGTAAGCACCTTGAGCAATTTACAAATGACTCTATATATTCGCATTCCTCTCCCCTATAGGAAGAAATTATAGTCACCAATATATTCTCACTGACTCTCCACTCCATCCTGTAATATTCCATTTGTTTTATTAAACCCTGATCATCACAAGGGGTGATGAGAGTTCCACTGCCCCCCAAACATCTGTGCATGAAGCAATTCTACTTCCCACTACAATGCTCCTATTAGCACAACTTTAAAAAGAAGTCAGTGAAAAACAGAAACGGAAGGAAGATCTTACAACCTCAACAATATGTGCTGAGCTCTGACAGAGAACACAGAGGCAGGGCCCGAAAGAAACCCCCCAGGGATGCCCAGAGAGGTGTGGCTTCAACCAGCTGCCTGATGTTTATTCCCAATGAGGTTAACGACACCTCAAAACTGGTGGGGAAGAAACTGTGACAGACATTGGAATCTTGGGTCCAGGATCTCTGGGTATTTGTTGTCTTTGCTAAAGCAGTGGTTCTCAAAGCGTGGTCCCCAACCTACAGCATCTGCCTCACCAGGGAACCTGTGACCAATGCAAATTACAAAGGGGGTTCTGAGGTGCCATCGAAGTATGAGCACCATTGGGCTAAAGGAACTGGGTGACTCCCAGCTGATGAGACTGATGCTATTTCTCATGAGCTGATCAGTGGAGACCAGGAAATGAGAAGGAAGAGAATCTAAGTACCTAACAACTGCTTCCTTGGAACAAGTGCTGAGCAGAACCCCTAGGGGAAACCAAGCACTGGCTTCAGAGTCCTTTGGGAATTTCCAGGATAAGGTAGAAGGTCAGTAGTTCAAAGTGAAAGGCAGAAGGTGTGGGTATGAAACGAATTATTAGAGGCCTGGAGGTTTTGTTTGTCTTCCTTCCAAGGCTCTCAGCATGAACCTGAACTTTAAATACAAGCTCTTCTCCCTCCTAGGGGAAAAGTTGCAAGAGGCTCACAAAGCAGGGCAGGCTCCTGCTATTAGAGTTGAAGAATGGATGCTATACAGTGGAAGATCTCATAGCGTGGGCACAGGGTAAGGCCTGGGGGCCTGCATTTTAATCAAACTCCTTGGGCGAATCTTATGTACTGTAAAGTTTGAGAACTACTGAAATAAAGGACAGAAGAAAAATCCACAAAGAGGGATAGAAATATTAAGGGGCCTCTATGGTAGGGTGACCAGACATCCCGCTTTTGGCAGGACAGTTCCGATTTTTAACAATTTGTCCCACGTCCCACGGCATTTTTAAAAAGTCCCAATTTTTGGAAAGAATGCACGACAAGCTAGGGAACGGCAGGAGATAGACCAAACTTTTAATCAAGAACCCCCCCCCCCCCCCCCCCCGTCAATGGTGTCCCGCTTTACCAATGTTAAAATCTGGTCACCTTATTATCGGTACACTATTTTATTTTTTGAAAGCACTGATCACCTTCTAACATACTGTGCAACTGGCTTATTTAATTAGTCTATTATTTATTATTGTCTGTCTGCAGCTGCTAGAATGTAAAGTCCTTAGAGAGATCTTTGTCTCTTTTGGTAAATGAAGTAGCCAACGTGTTTAGAAAAGTACATAGAGCGTAGTAGTAGCTCAATAAACATTTTGAACGATTAAAAAAAGACAAAGGAGCAACTTTTGCTCAGGCATTCCACATAGAAAAAAAGGGAAAAGAGTAAGACAGAAGAAATTATAGCAGCATCAGAGCACAGAGGCTCATATAGTAGAAAAAATAAAATCCTCCCCCATGACTTTCATGAATTGTTTACCTTGACTGCACATTTCAAACTGAATAATTTTATTTTATTTTGTGAAATGTATTATATATATTTTAAATTTATATTCCAAATACAATTGACACACAATATATCAGTTTTATGTGTACACCTTACAAAGCGATCCCTTGATAAATCTAGTTGCCATCTGACATCTTTTATAGTAACTACAATATTATTGACTATGTTCCTTAAGCTGTACTTCACATCCCAGGACCAAGGTCGACTTTTCTAACCTCCTTGGTGACTCTGGTGTCCAGCAGGATGGGGACCCTCCCAGTGAGAGAAAATGACAATCTCTGGCTTGAAGAGATGATGTAGAGGCATCAAACCCCTTCAGAGATTCCAAATGCTTTGCTTGGAAAGCCTTTACTTTCCGTAGAGCCAGAGGGTCCTCAATATAAAGAAGCTTTCTAAGAATTTAAAAAAGG